>CAOJCR011171998.1:0-10889 GCA_948330485.1 Euphorbia neoarborescens | reverse complement strand
AATGCCGTGACTGGAGTTCAGACGTGTGCTCTTCCGATCTGACATTGGAGGTCGCGACCGCGACCTCTAGCTTTCAAATAACTCCCCGGCAGACCCTTTTTACGACCGCGACATTTGTAGTCGCGATCGCGACACCCTACTGTCCAAAATGCCAAGTTCTTGCTTCAAAGGTTACGCCTGGACAACTTCTCTTGTTTTGCCCATAACTTCTTCGTCCGATATCGAAATTAGGTAATTCAAGATGCATTGGAAAGCTGAAATAATTATATTCAACTTTATCTGTAATAGAAATTTTCCAATTCGTCCTCCAACTGCCTCAAAAATCGACTCAAAGCTGCTAGATGTAAATTTTCAGCATCAACCGGACCACCTTTCAATCTTATTTTATGCCATTCATTCCCAATCATTCCAAAACACAAAATTGTCCCTCTTAAATATAATTTCCTGTAAAACCATCACTTCTAACACAAAAAAACTACATCAAATGCCACAAATATGCATCAAACACTCATGTTAAGTATGCTAAATACTAGTGCTGTGCACATAGTATCAGGACCGATGTCCAAGTCATGGTCTGAGATTGTATCACTTTGCTGAATGAGGGTTCTGTTCTTCAAAAACCAATTTAACCTAAACACCGAGTGTTGAGTTAACTCACTAAGGTGAGGCAGCCTTGCATTTGTTATTGCTAATTCGTTGATATATGAAGTTTAGTCTGTTTACTTTAGGAAGCTTTTGCATGAAAGGTTGAAGATTGCCTAGGAATGTCTAGTGATTTGGATAATGTGATCTTTGTTCTCTAAATTGCTTGGTTGCTTGCTTTAGGTGAAGTCTGGAATGTTGTTGTTGCCTTAAATCAAAATGATCTGTTCTTTTCGGTTATTCATATTTTCTTTTCTTCCTCTTTCTTCTATTTTTTGTGATTGTATAAAGTGTTTTCTGTTTTCCTATGTTTTTTCTGTTTTCCTATGTTTTTCTTGAGTTTGCTTGAGGACAAGCATCGTTCAAATGTGGAAGAATTTGATAAGAGCGCATTATACCATTTAGATCAGGAATAAATTGGTCAAATAACGAGATAAATCAATAAGAAAGATGTTTAAATCTCGGCTTATATAAGCTTTTTTTATATAGGTTGCAGAGCAGTTCAGTAATCTTAAAAGACTAGGAAAGGTTGCTGAAAATAAACTAGAAAGAGGCAGAAGCAGAGCAGGTAGGAAAAAGGATGGAGTTGGTGAAAATACTGATGGGCAGACTGGACTGATGAGCAGCTGACGTGGGAAGTTGGCAGCACTAAAGATGATGAGGGGATTAGCTAATCTGACCCATACCCCTCTTTTGTCTTTGATTAATGACTAAATACTTTTTATTATTATTGTTTTAATACTTTTGGATGGCTGAGAGACAATATGATCTTGGTTGTTAGTTTTGTGTGGCTAGATGTTTGCCACATTGGGTTATCCTTTTTAGTTTTCTCTTTCTCCCAACTCTATAAATTTGTTCCTATTTTGGAGTTGGGGGATAACTTTTGGTTAGAATTTATTTCTCTCATCTACTACTACTCTCTCTTTAATATAATTAAGTGTTTATTTTTATTAATTATCTTATTTTATTTCTTTAAGTATTATGTTTAGTAGTAGTGAGTAGTCTCTTAAGGCTGAGTTGACGCAACTTCTGGTTCTGGGTGAGATTTCCTAGCGAGATTACAGACGAGTAAAAGGTAAGATTGTGTGGAGAGAAAAGAAAGTTTTATATGAGAGTAGGATCCCTCTTGTATATGTAGTATTCTTAATGAGACGTAACCGAGATTTAAGGGTACAGAATCATTTTCCATTCACACATTCTCTATTGAGGCGGAACAAGCGATTTAGAGAGTGTGCCGAGGGGTTTTTACTTAGGTAAAATGCTTGCTGTTCATAATGCTTGAGTGAAGACTGAGTGAGGCATAACAGCAATCTTGGTATACATCTCAAAGATCTAGGTGAGGTCTAATAATAAGCCTAGTGACATGAGGGCAGGAAACCTTAGATCGCAACCTCTCCTTGTCTGCCACACTCATCTAGGAAAAGCAACCCAGATCTGTTTAAGGTTGCGTTAGCAAAAGCCTATACTCTTTCCTTTATCATTATCCTCTTTTAGTTTCTATGCAATCTCCAATTTTATGATTTACTCTTATTTTTACTTATTATTACCTTGCAACTTTATGATATCTAGTCAACTCTCTCAGATTTTACAGAAGTTCACAAGATTTTCTACTCCCTATGGAATAGGGCACTTGGCTTGCCATTATACTACAGAATGAACTAGAGCACTTGCTAGTAGACCATATTAAGGCGAACACTCACATCATGGTATTAGACATTTGAAAACTGTTCTTGGCACCCCACAACATAATGGTTTAGCAGAGAGAATGAACAGAACCATTGTAGAAAAGGTGAGATGTATGCTTAGAATGTCTAACCTTCTAAATGAACAGAACCATTGAGTCAAAGCTATGAATATTGTAGTCTACTTGATCAATCGATCACCATCGATTTCTCTTGGCCTTAATATTCCTAAAAGAGCATGGAAGGGTAAAAATCCTTCTTATTCACACTCGAGAGTCTTTGGATGTAAAGCATATATGCATGTGCCAAAAGAGGAGAGATCAAAGCTTCATCCCAAGTCTAATCCTTGTGTATTTTTTGGCTATAGTGATGAAGAGTATGGCTTTAGGCTTTATGATCCAGAGAAAAAGAAGCTAGTAAGAAGCAAAGATGTTGTATTTTTTTAGCATGAGAAGGGTGCAAACTTTCTAAGTACCTGGTATACTTCCACTCCAGAGTTTCCTTTGGATACCACTAATGCCTCCTCTATTTCTACTCCTATTTTTTTATGAACAACCAACAAATGAGAATGTTGAAGAAACACTCGATGGTGTTAAGGAGGCGTAGCCAAATGATGATGGTGATGCATTAAATTCTGTTGTTGGTGTACCAAAAGTTGAGCATGCTCTATGAAGGTCATGATGATTCCTAAGATTTTCATGAGCAGGGGGAGCAACCAGCTCCTTTGGTTAAGGAGGGACAACTTCGAAGGTCAATTAGAGAAAGAAAACCCTCTACAAAGTACTCAACTTCAGAGTTTATTTTAGTCACCAATGGGGGAACCTAGAAAACTTCCAAGAAACATTGGCTATTGATGACAAAAATTCTTAGCTTGATGCTATGAAGGAAGAGATGGATTCTCTAAAAAGAAATGAAACATATGAACTTGTGAGGCCTCCTAAGGATAAGAAGATTCTGAAAAATAAATTGGTTTTCAAGAATAAGAAAGATGGTGAGAAGATAGTAAAGCATAAAGCCAGATTAGTGGTAAAGGGGTTGCAACCACAAGAAGGGAATTGATTTTGATGAGATTGTGAGCAAGGGATTTTTCCCTAGGGCGATGATGCAATCGACGCATACCGATACCTTTTTATGCTTTCGTATTCTCCCAAGTTAGCCGAGATAAATCCAGAGATCGAGATATCTGCATGAAAAAAGAGCCACAAAAAGTATTTCTCAAAAAATTCTATCGACCCAAGCTTGGTCATGGGCATGCAAACCCAAAGCCCAATTGGGCCCAACCAATCCAAAAACCCAGACACCCACTCTTAACCCATAAAGCCCAAATAAATACACTTTTTTAACCTTAAAAATCAGAATTATAGAGCTAATTTTTAAATAAAAAACAAAGGTAAAAGGGGACCACTTCCCTACTGTGGCAAAGATGCCTTAAGGGGACATGAAGTAAGTGGTTTTGGTCATTTACCAAAAGGGAATGGGACAACTTTTGGATTTGGCTAAGAGAAATCAGAATTGGGGTGATAAAAGAAGGCTCCCCACGTTTTTGATAGGCAGCAACACTTGAAAACTTTTCAACTTTCCTCTCTCTTTAACTCACTCTCCAACTCACCTCCTTCATCAAGAAGTTTGTGCATTTTCCCGTAGACTTTCAAGCTTCTTTTTACACTCATCTTCAAATCCTTTCTTGGCTTCTTGCTCTTCTCTTCCTTCCTATCCTCATCAAATTCCTTCTTTTCTTAATCTTCTCCTTATTCAAAAACTTTTAGTTCCTTCTCCTTTAGTTCCAAAAGTTCACAACTTCTCCTTCCTAGCTTTACAAAAACAACAGAAAGGAATCCTTCCATTATCAACCCAAAAGCTCTTATAGAAAGCTCCAAAAGTGAGAGATTTTCTCCATAAACCTTCTAACTTTGCGAGATTTCAGTTGCTTACATCGAAGACTCGAGAATATATACTTGGTTCGATGTTCGGTTTCTTTGGCGAAGGCGAAAGGGACGACGCGGACTCACAACACACTAATTTGAGGGATACACGCTACAAGGGTAATCTCTAAGCACAACCTCTCTTTTATCACTTTCACTTACTAGTTTGTATGCTGAAAATCTGGTTTTTATGTTTTAATATGTAAGCTTTGACGAAAAATCGAAAATTGGGTCTTTTGGTTAGGAATGTGTAAACCATATTTGGAACATGGGTAACAATGACTAAAAATCCCTCTTTTGGACTTTCTTTATGTACCTTGGCTGCTGTGGAGTTGATGAGGGTGAAAACGAACTTAAAATGAGCTAAAACAGATAAAAACGAGTTAAATCGGCTTAAAAATGAACATGTATGCTTCTTGTGTTTAAAAAGTTTAAAAATGTAGCTTTTTTGTGTTTAGAACATGTTTTAGGCTCTTAAAATGCTTAAATTTGAAATCCCAAACATCCCGGAGTAGTTTCAGGTTTTCGACTAAAGTTTTCGAACAAAACAAAGAAAAAAGGATAGAATAGACCTATGGCTCGAGCTCAGGCTCACCGACCCCGAAACTCAAGCATAGGGGGTCAGAAATAGATCCTTCAGCTCGATCTTGGGCTTACCGAGCCAGGTGTCAGGCTTGTCGAGCCAGACGTCGGGCTCCCTGAGCCAGGCAAAGAAAAGGCGCCACTTGCTTTGATCTTAAAAATGATGTATCTCGCTCATCTCTTGTCCAAATTACACGTATAATATACCGTTAGAAAGCTCTTTTGACATAGAAACTAATGAGTTGTTTATATCATTTCAATATTAAGCTTTAACATATCGTAATTTTGTGAAGAGGCAAAAATGATCCAGTTTTCGATTTTTAGCCAAATAAATTACTTTTCTAAATCATGCATTTTTACTTACGTTCTTGATTGATTTATTTCAATCCCAATGAGTTCCAGTAATTAGCATAATATTTATTCTACATATGAGACCTAGATTTAAATTTCCACTTTTGCATGTTTACATCTAGAAAACCATGCCAGGAAGCTGGGTTTACGGTCGCTAATACAATTCAATGAAGGAAATTATTTTTTGGATTCCCAACTCACGAAATTTAAATTAACGCCAAACATTTTCTAAAATAATAAATTGCCACAATCCTTTCTGAAATGAGCTAAAATGTTTTCGGGCTGTCACGAATCCATCTTTCGGCCTAAACCGCTCGGTCTGACTAACCAAGTTGGATAGGACGTCCCCCTAAAATGAATGATCTCGAACTATCGAATCTTCTCATTCTTAATAAATGCCCATTTCAAGCACGATATTGTGCTATGTGTTTAATTTCGTGCTTTAATTATGCATGTTCATATATGTTTCCCCCATTCTCCTTTTTTATTTGGATGTAAAACCCCTGTAGCTAGGTTTTATGCCTTCGATTTGGTTATAATTAATTGTTTAATTTTCCGCACTTTATTTATTGCTTCCGTATGCGCGCTCACACAAATTCAAGACTAAAATCAATTTAGGTTCTTTATAAATAAAAGTGCTTCATTTTTAAAATGTGATTTCTTTTCACAAGTCTTTCGGAAAAGGATAAGTAGATGTCTTGTCCGAACCCGATCTCTGGATCACGGTTTTGGATTCGAGACTTGGGATATGAGAAACACCGTGAATTAATTTCCGGTAGAGCTTGGAACCGGGTGGTGACTCGAAACTCCGTTTTCAAGAGATTCAAGTCCGAATTTCTTCTAAAATGTTTTCCTTTCACATTTTATTTTCCTTTTTCTAAAATTTGGACTTCATTCAAAATCAAAGTCCTAAGGCCCGAATTTGCACGTGCATTTAATTGCCTAAGGATCTATTTGACCTTCTCTAACCAAACTTTTCCTTTTATTCATCCATTTATTCACTTGTTTATTTATTTATGTCAAACCCAAATCATTTTCCAAAATAAACATAAAATTTTATTTTATCTTTTCACGAAAAGGTCGCTCGCTCACAGTGGTAACTCCGCTGGGGATCTCTTTTCAAACTTTTCCTTTAAAAAAAGTTTTCAAACTTGGGAAATTTTTTAAAAGAACTTTTGACAAGCCTTTGAAAAACTTTTTCAAAAGACATCTAAAAGAAATCGACAACATGTTTTTTAACACGAAGTACTATTATTTGCATATCCCCTAAGTGGATCTTTAACTTTGTGTATTTGCATTTCAGTAAACAAACTTTGCACCTCACCACATTAAGACCACCATACCTACCCCGGTTTCTCAAGAAAGTATCTCTATATGCCCACTAGTTTCTCACAAGGACACCTATTGAGTTACCACCGATAGCCTCATACCGTAAACTACTTGTTTGAACATATTTGGGGAGAGATAGATGGTATATATTGCTATGGGACCCTCCTTTGCTACCCGGACTTTGACTTTCCTGCATATAGAAGCTATAGAAATTTCCCTTAGGATTCCTAAATCACAAAACAAAATGAATCTAGTTTCGACCTTTGCCATTCCTTGTTAATGAAAAAGAGACCCCCATCTAGGGATGGTTAAAGACTTTATACCATGTGGAGATATAAGGTTGGAAACTACGCTTCACATGCTGTTTGCTCTTATTTGCGTTTGTGTATCTCGTTTACATACATGACAATCAATCATTCCACATTTTAGCACACGCATACTGTATGTCATGATAACTCATATCTATGTGTAGCCATGCACATCTCTTATCCTAGTCTCACAGCATACAATCATTTAGTTTTCCAGTTGTCCCTATTTTTGTTTGTTACTTTATCCAAGTGTCGTACTACTCATGTTCATGCATGCTAGTCGCACACATAACACTTTGTTAGCTCAAGTCACGTTCCATACTAACCCACATTCATGCAAAGCATCCTATCTAGGCACTTTAAATTAGGGCATTTGTCTCATATTTAGGAACACGCTCTTTTAGAACTGTTTACATTTTAGGACTTTCGCACGTTGTGATCTCTGTATATACACCAATATGCCGTGTCGTTCATGTGCCATACCACCAGTACATTAATATGTCACGTCATCCATATGCCATGCCACAGATACACATTAATATTCCATGTCATCCATATGCCATGCCACAAATACACATCAATATGCCATGTCATCCATATGCTATGTTACATATTTATGCCATGTCATCCATATGCCATGCCATAAATACACATCAATATGCCATGTCATACATATGCCATGCCATCCATACATCTCTATGCCATGTCATTCATATGTCATGCCATTAACACGTCTCTATGCTATGTCATCTATATGTTATGCCATCCATACACCCAAATTCCATATCATCCATATGCTATATCCTCTATACATCTATATGCTATTTCATTCATATGACTTGTCATCCATACATCCCTATGTCGGGCCATTCATAGGCCATGCCCTCTATACGTCTATATTCCATGTCATTCATATTACTTGTCATCCATACATCCGTATGCCATGCCATTCATAGGCTATGTCCTCTGTATGTCCGTATGTCGTGCCATGTCATAAGCCATCCATATTCCATGCCATTAGCACATCTCTATGCCATGTCATCTATATGTTATGCCATCCATACACCTGTATGCCATGTCATTCATAGGTTATGACATTCATACATTAATGTACCGCCACATCCATATGCCATGCCATTCCATTTATGTGCCATGTCATCCATATATCATGACATTTATGTATTGCCATGTCATCCATACACCTGTATGCCATGTCATTCATATGTCATGACGTTTATACATCAATATGCCACTATATGTATACTCTATGACATTCATATATTGCCATATCACCCACAAACCATGACATTCATATATTGTCATAGGGTTGTCCTATAACATCAATCAACCCCATGGCTCTATAAGTCACGCCCTTTATCCTCAAGCGTCTAGGGGCATCGAATGAATCAATATCGACCAGCTCGCCTATTACGTGTGTCATGATCATATTTTGCACTTTATATCCACTTTTCCTACTACATAGATATGGTCCACTGTCGTGTCAGAGTCATCTCATACATCCATAAGTCTGCACGAGTTAGACTTCAGCCTTCGTCCAATTTCCCTCACGATGGGGCAAGTCATTAAGACACACATCACCACGTCATGCATACATACACTAATAACTAACCATTAACTGTTGAGCGTGCCATACAAAAACTTGGCCGCCTCCCGCGGTAGTTGAAGACTAACACCAGAGAGGCTTGCTAAAGGGTAGTGTACCCTGTCGCTGTCAAGTAATAAAATTCTGGTAAAACCAGGTATCGATCACTCGGAGAAAGTAAACTACAATCACCGAATTACTGGGCGTCCTAACGTTTTTTAGCAATAAAATAAGTGATAGGTTACTGAAAGTAAATTGTGATAAAATAGATCAAAGTTAACGTATACAGCGATCAATCAACTATCGTGATTTGTATCGACTTCAACAAATATCTCAAGGCAGTCTAAAGTGACTTCTGAATGAAATGCGGGGATGGAAATTCACGAAGAATAATTGAACGAATAACTAGGTCTCACATGCAAAACCCTAACCATGAAAATATGGAGCCAACTATTAGCGTATCCACAGATCGCGGTTTGGTACCAGTTCGTTAAAACCTTTTTAGGAAGTGAACTGGTTCTAGAGACACAGAAACTATTGACCCCTAAGTTTCACGGAGTTGTCAATTCCAATGATTTCCAAGGTGTTAAACTATGTAAGGCCACATATATGCGTCTGACTAATCGATACGGATCTCACTAGACTAACGTTGCTACGCAAAGCATGTAATTAATGATCACAAGCAAAAACCCTAGTTCTCAAATCAATAATCTCACGAGAAAAGATGGAAAGAATCAATGGCATATAATCAATCAAGCTTAGTGAAGAAACCCTAATTTGCAATCAACAAAAATAAGTAAAACTTAAACCAATCAATCACAAATCGTTTTCAAGGGTACACTTGAAAGAAGATGAACACTATAGAAAGTTCAATCCGAAGATAAACAATCGCAAGAGGGAAAGTCGCAAAACAATAAACAAATCCTTGAACTAAATGTAAATCGTCGTACAAAACCTCTCGTTGAGTTATACAATCATTGGCCAGTTATACGCTCCTCGGGGAGTTGTACCGTCCTTCAAGAGTCTCAAGTTGTAAAAAAAAGATAAGAAATAATATGTTCATCAAAAGCTATTTATACCAAACCACTAAATAGGGCAATATTAGGGCAAATCTCCACAAAATTTCACTTCGGCACGCGTGCTGGGCTTGGCTCGATGGCGTGCCCACCTTCTGGAAGTCCGAAGCTTGTAATCGCAATATGACACGCCGGCATGCTGTATCTGGCACGCGTGCCAGGCTTCGATTTCTTCGAAAGGAACTGAAATGCACTGCGGCACACCGGCGTACCATATCTGGCAAGCGTGCAGAATATTTTTCGCAACACACGTGCTAGCATACCGCATGTCCTTCAGCCAACTTCAAATCTTCATAACTTTCTCATACGGACTCCGATTTTCATAATCTTGGACTCCTTAGAAAGTTCGTAGTACAATCTTCAACTTTGCTCTTTAAGTCCACTCCAAAATCCGCCTCCAACGTCCTTGAAAACTGGTCCAAAGATCTACACTTTTTCTTACTTTATTCTCGGAGTAAAAATCCCTGTTTCGCAATTCCATCTCTCGGTTTCATCTCCTACACAGTCAAAGCTCAAGAAACGGGTCAAATTACATAAATCCTTGGTCTCAACGAACTCGGATCAAGAAAACTGAAAATAAATAGGAAAATAAACAAAAAGTAAACAAACACACGCAAAACTAGCAAAACTGTAAAAAAAATGCATGAAATGCACATAGGAAATGCCAAATTTCAGCCCAATTGTCCATCAACAAGATCCTATAAAGTCCAAAATATAAGGTCGAAACCGACCTTATCAACTACCCCACACTTAGGACTTTGCTTGTCCCCAAGCAAACTACTTAAAATCCAGATCCAAGCAACCGGTTTTCACCTGAAAATTCAACTAGAATTTAACCATGCAAGCTCACCAATCCTAAACATGCAAAAGAAATCCGCACAATAACGATAGTCATCTACAGACAACAACCATAAGTACTATTGTTTCACATGCTTAAAGTTAATCCAACAATAAGGAATGGTGAGAGTTTATGCAACTAATTGAATTACCCTCATAGGTGTCACTCAAAATACGCTCCAAAATATAAGGGTAAGAATGAATCACACGTAATCAAATCGAGAATACATCACATAGCGACCTGATGACAATCCCGGTGTGGCCATTGACATTAAGGAGCAAAATCAGAGAACCTAATAGGCCTGTAACATTCTGAGGTTAGTGTAAGGTGTGGCAGAAGTCATTTAGGTTTACAACTCCTTTATTCATACTGAAAACCTTAAAACCAAACAAACTGGGTAGACAAAAGTAAAACAGAAACTGCAACACTTCATGAAATAAACATAAGAAAAAATAAGCAGCCTTTATTTGAACAAAGGTGATGAATAGAACAGATGGAAGAAAAGACATCGCAAAAAGGAAAACAAATGACAAAAACAATCCGGGGATGAGAATGA
>CAOJCR011171210.1:0-12712 GCA_948330485.1 Euphorbia neoarborescens | reverse complement strand
AAATTACATAAAATAAATATTTTATTAAATTATCTTCCTATGATTGAAAAATTAAATTACATGTAGTGTATTTTATTTTAATATACGTATTTAATTAGGATAATTAATTTAAGTTTATTAGGTTTTTTTACATAGTATAAATAATTAAATTATTTATTTATTTATGTAATTAGAAAACCTAATAAGACTAGAATTACAATTAACCAATTAACCTAGTTATAGTCTAACTACATACATATGGCAAATTAATGAATTAAGCCCTAAGTGACACACCATCTAGAATTCAGCCAACACGTAGTTAATAGGTGGGTTTCGAATTCTTCTCCCTCTCTTGATACACTCCACTAGCACTAGTCCGAGTTTTAGAGTTCATCGTGCATGTGACTTTAGAGTTTTACAACTTAGTAGATATGCTCAGGCTTCTCTAGTAGAGACCTTCCTGGTAATTTTATCTCCATTATATGTATTGAATTATTTCAGTTAATGGTAATCTGATCAAGTCCTATTAAGAATCAGAGGAAAGTTTAGACGATCACGCTGCCTGATTTTCGGCCACGATCTCCAGCAAATAAGAAATAATATTTGGATAAGATAGCATTAAAAAATGTTTACTCTTTCAGAGAAAGTGGCTGTTGAGAAATCTATCATGGGTTCTATGTTGGGGATCGAATGCAGCCCAAAAATTCATCAACCATAGCGGAATGTCTTTTAAAATATCTGGATCCAATTCCCAAGGAATTGAAGTGGTAGATCTGAGGGATCTAATTAACTATCTATCTATTTTGAACTTATTTATAGTCTGTAGAAGAAATAAAAGAAAGATCCGAGAACTTGCAATTATTTCTTCGAGAGACGTTGCTGAATCCTTACGACTATGCACAAGTGTAATGCACAAACTCCACTAGGTGATAGATTCATGCTAGAGGGGTCGAGCTTAGATCTCCAATGCTCACAAAATCTCAAAGGAATATGGAAGAATATTTTCTAGTGTTTTGTCTGCCAAAACCGCATTAGAGGTTCAACTGAATGAATGATTAATTTTCTTCCATCCTATTCCTTTTCTAATTGGACAGCTGAAACCCAAGATGGACCAATTATGGAAAACGCAGATCCCTAGCTTTGAGGCCCAATTAATTTTGATTGGACAAATTAAATTCAACCGCCTTAATATAATTTCTTAAACCATTAATTAAACTATTCCTGATATTTTAATTTTCAATTTTACCGTTCGGTAAATTTATAAATTAATTTAACTATGAATTAATTTAATTAAATATGTCAATTTGCATAGTTAGATTTTAATCAAAATCTAATTAATTCCAATTGCACATAAACTAATTGAAATTTATTCGTAATAAATTAATGAATTAAAATGATATGCAATTTATTTAAGTAAATCATTCGCCGTGTGTAATTCAATAAATTACAAATTAATTAGTTACCACATGTAAATTCTTTAATTAAGTACTTTGGATTTAAGTATTAATTAAATCAAATATGATTTCTACGATCCATATTTATTTAATTAACTAATCCAAATTCATTGACCAACTAATCTGAAGCCAGAAGTTCAGTGTGCAAGATCCTTAGGGATTGTCTATATAGGAACAAGTCTCATAGACTATTAAATGGGTTCTAGCAAACGTATAATAGCCCCCAATTAAGACAGCTCGCAGCATCTCTAATCGAGAAAATCTATCCCTATAGTTGTTCTTGTATTATCCCTTACCAGTTGGCATCTAAAGATATATATAGTAAGAGGCATGGTTCCGTCATCCCACAATACTATATCTTTCTTGATCTAGAATAGATTGGCCCAGCTCATTTAGGTATGGTCGTACAATCACAATCCTACTCCATCAAGTAACCGGTGATATCATCTCAGTGGGTGTTGAGTGGTAATTCCGTTGACACATTCACAACACATACATGTTCACTGGCTCAGCTGATTATACTTATATTTGTATCCTATTACAGATATGTTAGGTGCATATCAAAGTGCATGAGATTCCATATAGTGATGCAATGCTCTCAGGTTTAAGGATAAAACAAGTCCTACTCAAGAAACACACCAATGACGACTATCCCATGTAGTGTTTCCTATGTGGATCTATCCAGTTCCATATGTGGCCTATATGTACCTGCATCCTTGATTGCCTCATAATCAACCGATGCACAGGTTTGTAGTTCTATTCATTCCCACGACCTAGAACAAACTTGGGATCTATTTATTTATGATTACAATCATTGGATTCTCTATTTATTAAATAGCACATGGTATAAACAAATAGATTGATGCCTTTATTCAATAACACTAAATGTATATCGATACAAAGTAAAATACCATATGTACAATATACAATGGAATCTATGCCCACTAACTAGGTCACACCAATAATCTCCCACTTGTACTAGTACCAAGTAGGCATGGCCCTAATTCCTTTCGATATAGTATGACCTTGATGCTGTGAAATCAATAACACCTTGGTCAAGGGATCTACAACATTATTCCTCGTGTCTACCCTCTGTAATGCTATGGCAGTTCGATCCATGACCTCTTGTATCAGGTGAAACTTTCTGAGTACATGTTTAGATTTTTTTGTGTCACTAGGGCTCCTCAACCTATACAACGGCCCCATTGCTATCATAAAATACCATTACTGGGTCTAGGATGGAGGGGAGCACTCATAACTCTGTGGTGAATTTCTTAATCCAAACAGCTTCCTTTACTGCATCACATACTGCTATGTACTCGGCCTCTATAGAAGAATCTACATTGGTGGGATTCTTTAAGGATATCTAACTACAGGCTCCACTATTAAGGAGAAATACAAAACCAGACTGTGACTAGCTTTTATCCTTATCGGTCTGGAAACTAGCATCTGTGCATCCACTGATTATTAATTCATCCAGACCACCATATACTAAGTAATCATTAATCCTATTAAGGTACCTTAGGATTGCCATTATACTACTTCGGTGGTTCTCTCCCAGATCCGACTGGTACCTACTAATCATACTTAGTGCGAATACGATTTCAGGTCTCGTGCATAACATGGAGTACATGATGGATGCAATAGCTGAAGCATGTGGAATTAACATCATCCTCTCCCCCTCCTTCTTTGTTTGAGGGGAGTCATTCCTACTGAGTCTCAACCCATTGCATGCTGGCAAGAAGCCTTTCTTAGCCTTATCCATGCTGAAACGTTCCAAAATGTTCTTTATATACGTCTCTTAACTTAGGCCTAGAAGCCGACATGATATGTCTCTATAGATCCGGATCCCTAGGACCATCTCAGCTTCACCTAAATCCTTCACTAAGAAGCACATTCCCAACCACTGCTTCACCCCTTCAGTGTTGGTATGTTGCTCCTAATAAGAAGGATTTTGTCCACATATAGTACTAGGAATGTGGAAGTTCTTTCTATCACTTTTTTGTATACACAGAGTGTATCAAGATTCTGAATGAAACAATATTCCTTAATGGCTTCATTAAATCTCTGATTCCAAGATCGGGATGCTTATTCAATCCATAAATGGATTTATCAAGCTTGCGCACTCGGTTAGGGTACTTCGAATCGATAAAACCCTCACGTTATGTCATATACACGTCCTCGAGTAGCTTTCCATTCAGAAAAGTAGTTTTAACATCCATCTGCCACATCTAATAGTTATACTATGCTGCTATGGCTAGGAGTGTCCTAACGGACTTGAACATCGCCACTGGTGAAAATGTTTCATCATAGTCAATTCCTTGAACTTGCTTGAATCCCTTTGCTACCAGTCGTTTATTGAAGGTATTACCAGCCTTAATTTTATAGCACCACTTGCATCCAATCCCCTTAGCACCCTCAGGTGGATCAACCAAGTTCCATACTTGATTATCATGCATGGACTACATTTTAGATTCCATGGCCTTGCACCATTCATCTGAGTGTTTGCTAAGTATTTGCTAGAAACAGCTTCCTGATAGCTAATGGGTTCTTCATTATCTAAAATCATAAGATCCCCATCATCATCTACTAGAAACCCCTATCCCTCTAGATGATGATGTACTCTATCAGACCTTTTAAGTTACTTGTTACTGGGCCTACCTCCTCTACCTGTAGTGGAGCTGCCTCAATTCTCAAGTCCTCTTCTTGAGGTTGTGGATCTTAAACTGCATCAAGTTCAATCATACTCCCACTTTCTTTCATAGAAAGGAACTCCTCTTCTAAGAAACGACCCCATCTGGCTATGAATACTCTAGTCTCAGCTGGGTTGTAGAAGTAGTAACCTATAGTTTCTTTAGGGTAACCCATAAATAGGCATTTAACCGATTTGGACTCTAATTTGTCACTTGTTAATTTCTTGACATGCAAAATAACCCAAAATCCTCAAAAACAAAACTATGGGCTTTTGGCCTCACCATATCTCATATGGTGTAGTCTTGACTGCCTTACTTGGTATATGGTTCAGTGTAAATGTTGTTGTCTCAAAAGTATATCCCCAAAATGAAATTAAGAGTGGGGCATCACTCATCATCGAGCGGGCCATGTCTAACAGGGTCCTATTCCTCCTTTCAGACACACTGTTCCATTGAAGTGTTCCAGGAGGAATGAGTTGAGATAAAATCCCATGTGCTCCCATGTATGAGTCAAACTCTTGGCTCATATACTCGCCTCCTTGATCAAATTGAAGAGCTTTGATAGTTTTGCTAAGTTGGTTTTCCACTTCATTTCTAAAATCCTTGATGGAATCAATTATGTTTCTTTAAGTAGAAATAACCATATCTACTGAAATCATCGATGAAAATAATGAAGTACCGAAAACTAGATCTAGCACTAGTGCTCACAGACCCACATACATCTGAAGGTACTAGGTCCAATAGCCCACTAGCCCTTTCATCTATTTTGCTAAAGGGCGCTTTGGTTATTTTGCCTCTTAAACAAGTTTCGCATGCTTCAATTGACTTTAAGTAAAAGGAACCCAGTGCTCCACTTAAGTGAAGTCTAGAAATGTGTCTCTTATTTATGTGGCCTAAACGATAGTGTCAAATCATAGTAGAATTCAAATCACCAAATTCAATCCTTTTCGTATTAATGTTATATACAAGATTATTAGATACTAAATTAAGTACATAAAGCCCATTAGATAAAGTGGCAACTCCATAAGTGATATTGTTCAACATCAAAGTAAAATTTCCATGTTCAAAATTAAAATAGAATCGAACTAAATCTAATCTAAAAGCTGAAATTCTATTCCTACGAATCGCGGGTACATAATAACAATCTCTAAGATGTAGAACCAATCTAGTGGGCATCTCCGAAGTGTAGTTGCCAACCTCGAGAGCATGGAATTTTTCCCCATTTTTTACTTGAAGATCCACTTCACCATATTCCAATAACCTTCTATTTCTTAGTTCCTGTACATTACAACAAATGTAAGAACCGCATCATGTGTCAACAACCCAAGATGTAGAAACAGTAAGGTTAATCTCAATAAAAAAATACCTACAGCTCTCCCTTAAGCCTTCTTCTTCTCTTCCTTGAGCTTGGGATAGACATTCTTCTATTTTCCCTTCTCTCCACATCCATGACAAATGTCCAAAGGTGAAACTTGGGCCTTTGGTACAACGACCTTTTTGGCTTTAGCCTTGGCCTTTCGTGCCTTGGCTTTTACCCTTTCCCATAGGGTGGTCACTCTTATTTACCAAAATCACTCCTGGATTCTTCTTGATCGACTACTCCATGAGCTTCAACATATGATGAAGCTTTGGAATGGTCTTTTCCATCCCTTCCATATTATAGTTCAGGATGAACTAATCAAAAGATTCAAGAAGGGACCCAAGTATGATGTTAACCACTAACTCCTGTGCAATTGGCATGCTAAGATGGGCTAGTGTGGCCACATATCGCTTCATCTTAAGTATGTGAGTACTTATATACGACCCATTATCCATCTCACAAGTGCACAGTGTCTTCCCTGTCAAGTGCCTCTCTTGCCTAGATTGATCTTGATATATCTTCTTGAGTGTATCCATAATCACATAAGCATGCTCCTCCATGAACTATTTGTAGCTCTGAGTCATGGTACATGTGACATCACGATCATCATGTACATGATAGTCATAGAGCTCCAGCTGTGCAGCTGTAACTTCGCGACCCAATGGGCACTCATCCAGTAAAGGCCTATCTAGGACATATTCCTTCACTTCTTGTCATAAAACTATCCTTAAGTTCCTAGACTAGTACATAAAGTTGGTCCTAAAAGTTCTGCTTTTCCAAAATAGATCGAAGAGAAAATGTGTTGTTTGCAGCCATAATAGCAGAAAACTATTATCAATTCTTTAATAAACAACAACAGAGAAAGAAAGTAAACAGAAGTTAAATAAAGGGCTTAAAAGCCAAAACATTAATTAATCCAATTTTAATGTTTTTGGTGATTAATTTGGCTAACTTGACAAAGACCCTCAACAAATCTACGATGGCCCAATCCGCGCTTGTTATGCAAAACCATTATAGTTTGTTAGGTAGGCTTAACAACCCGATCCATAAACTATGCACTCTTGGATTGAAGGGTTCATGGCACATTACCCTTCTTTGCTCGAGCTAGGATCACTAGCAACCCACAGGCTCAGAAGCCACAATTCACTCTATTGCTATATCAAAATAATGAATATGTTTATCCTGTCCAATTATGACGTAGTTGGATATAGCACTATCCACAAATAATTCTCATTAAAATAATATTCATTATTTGATATCCAATCACCCTATGTCAAACATGATGGACCGAAGTAGTTGGCAAAAGCTCTCTCTACTTGAGCCATTAGAAGGAGGTCTGGGCTATGAATTTGAAAACCACTTTCGAGCGACCCCATATTTAAATTTTGGATTCATTTTAATCAAAATGTCAACGGCTTAGCGTACATAATCGTGGGTTTTAAATATTTCTTGGAATAATATTTAAACCATGCAATCATGCAAAACATACATCATGGAAAATGCAAGGCGGTCTATAGGCCCACAATTACAAACTAATGAAAAACTAATAGCTAACTGTTACAATTCATCTTTAACTTTGGCTTGGACTTTATCTGGGCTCACCATCTGCTTCCGCTCCATGGGCTCCCACCATTTTGGTTGATGAATTAATCCTAATTAATAATCTATAACTAAACTAACTAAATAAATTATGTTACAACAAAATAATACCATGTAGGGTATATTTCCTAAAATTAATAAAGTACAACCAAATCTTGTAAAAGGCCCATAGATATCTTATATCACTAAAATATAAACAATGTACCTGTCGGGCATTTTCATACATATCTTGATGCATGTCAACTGTAAATAAATCCAAAATTTCCAATTTTAAATTATGTCCAGCCATTAAATTTGATGGTCACCAATTTTAACCATTACGGTATATTCCAATTTAAAGTTTCATTAAATTAAATTCAATACTCCCACTTAAATTTTGGAATTCTATAATCCTAAAATTATAGTTTTTCAATAACAACCCGTTTCATGGGCAATTAGACCACCATCACACCATATTCAATTCAATATCACCATATTAAAATTAAATATGCATGCTTCACATCAAAGATAATTTTGTACAAAATAAAATTAATCGTAGTAATTAATATGTGTAACGGACCAACCCAGTCAAATAAACCTATAAAAATCAAAATAGGGCTAGACCAGTCAGTATGGGACTCACCTGGGATACCATCCCCCATCGACCGTTGGGCGGCCACATAGTGACAGCCCTGTCCATAGGCCACAGAAGACAACTACAGCTGCTGGCTACTGCTGCATGTCACATCAGCTACTATATGGCTACTGTCTTAAGGTGGCAGCCCATAGTGGCTGGCTGCTGCTGGCCCGTCGCTGCTAGCAGGTAGCACCGCTGCTGCCTTTGATAGCAGGCAGCCCGGCGGCACCGTCAGCGGCGACCGGCAATCCAAACTCTAATATTTTTTTATAAATAAATTCAACATATCACAGACAGTAGAAATCATCATCCAAAAAATTACATGCTATGCAAAATTAAATAAACAACCTAATCTTGCATAACATGCATAAAAGAATTGGAAATCTAAATTGGGGAAAAACATCAAAATTCCCAATCCTAAAATGAAACCCTAAATCTGACAATTGATTCTACCACATCCACCAATTAAATTCCTAGATCCATAATTAACAATTCTAGATCTACCGAAATCAATTCTAGATCTTCCAAAATTAATTTCAAATCTGTTTCAAATGACCATAGATTTAATTAAATCTCTCAGAATCTACCGTAATTGTACCTTTGATACCACTGTTGGGAATTGAATGCGGCCTAAAAATTCATCAAGCATAGCGGAATGTCTTTTAAAATTTTTAGATCCAATCCTCAAGGAACTTATATGGTAGATCTGAGGGTTCTAATTAACTATCTATCTATTTCGAACTTATTTAGGATTTGCAAATGAAATAAAAGAAATATCTGAGAACTTATAATTATCTCTTCGAGAGACACCACCGAATTCTTGCGACTATGCCCAAGTGTAATGCACAAACTCCTCTAGGTGACAAATCTGTACTAGCGGGGTCGATCTTTGATCTCTAAGGCTCAAGAAATCTCAAAAGAATAAGGAAGAATATTTTCTAGGGTTTTGTTTGCCAAAATCGCATAAGGGGTTCAACTGAATGAATAATTAATTTTCTTCCATCCTATTCCTTTTCTAATTGGATTGCTAAAACCCTTGCTGGACTGGTTATGAAAAATACAGACCACTAGCTGCCAGACCTAATTAATTTTGAATGGTCCAATAAAATTCTACTGTCTCAAAATAATTTCATAAACCATTAATTAAATCTATGCATTATATTTTAATTCTCAATTTTACTGCTAGGTGAATTGATCAATTAATTTAACTATGAATTAATTTAATTAAATATGTCAATTTGTATAATTAGATTTTAATTAAAATCTAATTAATTCTAATTGCGCATAACTAATTAAATTCCATTAATAACAAATTAATGAATTAAAATTATATGCAATTTATTTAATTAAATCATTTACCATCTGTAATTCAATTAATTAACAATTAATTAATTACCACAAGTAAATTCATTAATTAAATACCACAAATTTAATTATTAATTAAATTAAATATGATTTTTATAACCCATATTTATTTAATTAAGTAATTCAAACTCATTGACCAACTAATCTGAAGCTAGAAGTTCAATGTGCAAGATCCTTAGGGACAATCTACATGTTGCCAGTAGGAATAAGTCCTATAGACTATTAAATGGGTTTTAGCAAATGCATAGTTGAGATAGCTCGCAGCATCTCTAGAAGAGAAAGTCCTTCCCAATAGTTGTTCTTGTAGTATCCCTTACCAGCTGACATCTAAAGATATATACAGTAAGGGGCATGGTTCCATTATCCCACATTACTATATCTTTCTTGATCTAGAATAGATTGTTGACACAAATAAGAGCCCAAGTCATTTGGATGCGATCGCACAATTATAATTCTACTCCATCAAGTGGTCAGTGATATCATCTCAGTGGGTGCTGAGTGGTAATTCCATTGACACATTCACAAGACATATATGTTCACTGGCTCACCCAATCATACCTGTATCTACATCTTATTACAAATACGTTAGGTGTATGTCAAAGTGCATGAGATTCTATATAGTCAAGCAATGCTTTCAGGTCTAAGGATAAAACAAGTCCTACTCAAGAAACAGACCATTGACGACTATCCCATGTAGTGTTTCCTATATGGATCTATCCAGTCACATGTGTGGCCCATATGTACCTACATCCTTGATTGTCTCAGAATCAACTGATGTACAGGTTTGTAGTTCTATTCATTCCCATGACCTAGGATCTATTTATTTATGATTACGATCATTGGATTCTCTATTTATTATATAGAATAAGGTATAAACAAATAGATTGATGCCTTCATTCAATAACACTAAATGTATATCGATATAAAGTAAAATACCAAATGT
Source organism: Euphorbia neoarborescens (assembly GCA_948330485.1). Taxonomy (NCBI): domain Eukaryota; kingdom Viridiplantae; phylum Streptophyta; class Magnoliopsida; order Malpighiales; family Euphorbiaceae; genus Euphorbia; species Euphorbia neoarborescens. The sequence goes on along the minus strand of CAOJCR011171210.1, from coordinate 2,703 downwards.
AAAATATACAAAGGAATCTATACCTACAAACTAAGACACACTAGCATTCTAGCAGTAGACTGATAGATCTCGGTGATAATTTTGGGATGATATAGGCTGAGATAAGGTATCAATGCCTCATTACATTGCCAAGGATATATAGAAAGGGGGTAATAATGTGCAGCTTCGTCATTGGTGGAGTGATCTCACTGCAATATAAGTTGTAGAAGCCATGAAGCAACCATATTTTGAGATGATGGATGTTAATACTTAGTGTGGGGACTCGAGATATGAGGGTCTTATCCTGCCTGTACAAATTTGGGTGTAGCGAGAGGTAGAGATGGTTACTTTTTCGGTATTGGATCGACATCAAGTAAATATAAATTAATAGCTTTTTTTTACAAATATATATTTTATATATTTATATATGCATGTTATTTTTTTAAAAACCTTTGTTTAACAGTTAATGGTTATTTATTTTTTTAATCGACTTTCAGCAATGTGTAAGTATGTTAACAAAATTTTAGGTAACAGGAAAAGGTTCAAGACCAGAAGTGGTGATATTTGGAGAGTTTAAGGGCCAAAACAGGAAGGGCCAATGCTTGGGTCGATCATTCCTCGTTTTTTAGGTCATTTTTCTTTACGGGTGTGGGATACCTAGTTCAGGGGAATACTAACGTGTCAGAATAGAATAAATATTTATTGGCATCTTAAAGACTTGTGCATGAGGATGTTTATGTCCGCGAGGTGGTTGATTGATAGGATATGGTTAGGCCATCTATATTCTAATATGCTCACCCATATTGATAACTCTTGTCTTTATGTTTATAAAGCGTAGCCATGTATGAGCTCTTTCCATATACCTTTCGGTGAGATGACGATTAGGTTATATAATGTTTGATTATTTTATGGAGCCCAGTCAAGGGCCAAATTGTGTCCTTGGATTCTAACATATATGAGCTTTAGACATAATCTATGGGGCTAATTGGATTGATCGGAGAGGAGTTAATATCATATGGACACTTGTAGGGTGGCAAAATACATGCTTTGTTAGTTTTTTATTTATATAGGTGTAAGCACCGGGACTTCCCCCCTAAGGCTATGATGAAAATGGCGCTTTGCCAATTACTTTTCTCGTTTAAATATCTGTTTGAGTTGACCGAAAGTGAATCGACGACTCCGATGATGAACCGTGAAAAATCCGAATCAAATGTTGTTCTTTTGGGTTTGGGCTATCCGGCCCGTCCATAGACCCGTTCTAGCTCGTTTTCGCTCTAAAATTATTTTTCATCTACATTATTTTTATTTAAATAAATAAATAAGTAATAATGTATGATGTTTATAATTAGGGCAAAAAAAACAAATCAAGAATCAAAAATATATAAAAGAGAGGAAAATAGAAAGAAACAGCATTTCAGTATATATATTAAAAGGTCAAAAGCTTGACAAGAAATGGGCTGTGGCCCAATGGCAACCACGCTCTTCTCCTCCCTTCTACTCATCAACCCACGTTCGACTCCCCAAAGGCCCAATTTTTTTTACAATTAAACCATAAGCCATTAAACGACGTCGTTTGGTTTAAAATAGGGAAAAGAATGAAAAGATGATGATGTGGCATTTGGTTGTGCAGTTACGGGACATGCTTTTGTTGTAGGAAAACAGAATAAAAAGAAAGGATGAACAGCGAAAGATGGGGGATTCTGTTTTCATTTTTCACCAACGACTGCTATGTAGGATAGACCAGTTTCTTCTCCTTCGTCAACAAGAAGCCATAAAAGAAGAAGACAGCCATTAAGGACGACGGGAGGATTGTTTTCTCCCAACTGATTTGATTCTTCCTCATCGTTTTCTCATGCTGCCATTAACAGATTCCTTCTATTTCCTCATTCACGCACATAAGCTTGCTTCATCTTCCACCACTGACAGCCCTTCAAGTTCTTCTTCTTCTTTTATTTTCTACCATTAACGTCTACATTCCCTACACTATTCACCTTATTTTCAACCGACAATAGCTATTTCCTTTTCCTTCTTTTCCATTGTTCCACCATCAATAACCTTTTTACCTTCTTTTATCTCTTGTCATTAACACCATTCCTCTCCTCTTCATCTTTTGATTCCACCATTAACAAACCAACAAAGCTTCAACGATTAACAAAACAAATTTTTCTCCATCTTCTTTTGCTGGTTTATCTTAGTTTTCAACTAACATTCGTTGCTACATCATCTCGTAGTTCACTTCAACAGCCATTAATGAGCAAGAGGAGCTTTGGTAGCCATTGACGGACCAGATGTTACTCTCTCCATTTCTCTGCCATTACCACCATTAAGCTGCTTCTTCAACTTATCAATGGCCCAAACCTCCATTCCTCTATTCTCTCTTCACTTTCAAACTATTAACGAGCTTTCTTTAAAATCCTTCTTCGTTTTCTCTCAGCAAAAGATCAAACAGGTTCCCGTTTTCTAAAAAGAGCCCCACCTTCACCTCTATGCTTTCTCCTTCCTCCACCATTAACAACGAACAACAACTATTTCCCTCTCTCTTTTATTTTTCAGTCCAGCCTGTACATCTTCTGATTCATTTCATTTCTGTCATTAATGTAAACAAAAAGCTTTTCCCTACACTTCACCTTCGATCGATAACAGCTCTTGCTCTAAGCTCTTCCATCAATAACCATTTCTTTTCTGCTGTGATTCACCTTCTTTCTTCTTATAACTTTTCACTAA
>CAOJCR011170424.1:0-15031 GCA_948330485.1 Euphorbia neoarborescens | reverse complement strand
ACACGGCCTAGCATAGCCTTTCCCGCGGGAACATCCACAATAGATCCAGTGCGCTTGACAAGATCTCCCTCTTTAATAGCGGTATCACTGCCAAAGACAACAATCCCTACATTCTCATTTTCCAGATTCAAGGCTATTCCTTTCACACCACTGGCAAATTCAACCATTTCCCCAGCTTGAATCTCGTTCAATCCATAAACCCGTGCAATCCCATCTCCAACTGAGACGACTCGACCGATCTCATCCACTTTCAAATTCGTGTAATAGTTGCTAATTCGACTTTCTAATAGAGTTGTTAGTTCTGCTGCTTTCGGAGAAAATTCCATGATTTCTATTAATTTCTATTTATTGACTCTGGGAGAATGCCGCTGCTGATAGATCCCGCCCATATCAAGGTGACAGGATTCGAACAAAAAGAAGGAATTCACGGGTTTGCTTTTTCCAACCGGACGGACACTTTGGGCGTACGTAAGATTCTTCTCTGACGATCGATATTTCTATCTTTCTAGACGCTTTGACCGCTTTCGGTACACTTCCCCGCTTCTTCTTTGTTTGCACGGTCTTCTGACGGTCTTCTGTAAGCCCCGGTAAAACGAAAACAACGTTCGACTTGCATGTGTTAAGCACGACAAAAGAAAAAGCAGATCAAAGACTTATCCTCAATAGTCATAAAGGATCGTAGGCGATCCCACGGAGCGGTTACCGACTTCAGTCCTGGGCCCGCCGCTCTCTTGATTCACTCCATGACTAAGGACGCTCTTTTCTATGCTTTCTTCTCTTATGTATGTAATAGTTGGATGAAAAGATCGCTAGGTATATGAGGTTAGCGCATGTTCGTAGTGATTGCCTCATATACATCCTCGTCGCCCGTGTGGAAAGAGCTTTCCACTATGTGCTTTCAGGGAACTCTTCCTTCTGTTTTAATCGTCTAGGAGCTCCTATTCCGATGGATGGTCGAGCTAGCTCTTCTGCCTTCAAAGTCAACCGGAACTCCAAGCAGACCCTGACTAAGCTGTACCGCATGTGGCAATCCAATCTTTTGATAACGGCTACCGAACATATTAATCAAAGGAGAGAGAAATCGATTGTTGGGGTTCCGCCCTCGAGACCTATAGGAATAGAAGCTACACCGGGTAGGTAAGCAGAGTTTGTATGAGTCGCACAAAATGATATGTTGAATTGGAGAATGAATGAGCTGACTACCTTATGCTTTCTAATCGCGCATGAAAAAGCTTCAGGCTATCTGATCCGTGAATGATGTCAATTGAACCTCTCTCCTTTATCTTCCCTAATATGAATTATTACGGTGAACTAACATCCTGCTGGCAAATCATAGTGTACCTATGTTCTAACAAATGGCTTGTTAAATCTGATCGAAGCAAGACGGATCCGCATCTGACTGAGAAATCTTTCTATCTCGGCCATAACTAACTGGTAATCAGGAGTTTCAGGAAACATCTAGGATTACCTACCCATTACACCAAACAGCAAATAATCAAGTGTCCTGAAATGCATGTCAGGCTAAACAGAAAAAGAAGAAGAAGTTAGCTAGAGTTATAAACAAATAGGCTCATCAAGGAGCATTAGCTGCGGGTCGATCATGAATAAGGGTACCTCCATTGGCTGGGGAAGATTATTCGGACGGATACAAATAAACGAGAAATCAACCTCGATCAATTCATGCTGCAAACTCTTTGCTACAATGGCTATCCGGATATCTATCTGGGACTATAACCGATTCCTCGGCTAGTGGCATGAACCATGGAATCCGGTAAGGTTTTCGGGTGCTTAGATTGGCCGATAGAAAGAGTTTTAAGTTCCGAAGGAGGGAACCTCACTTCAAGCTGGATAAAGCAAGGCAATGAAATTCTTTCACTAGTCTCAGGAGCTCTTTGAGAAGCTGTTGGGAGTAAAGAGGAATACCCTATGCAGATGTGTCGAAGGAAAGGGAATCAATAGATGGGATTCATACTACTAATAAGTCCCAAGCTAAAGGGAAAGAGAAAAGCAAGCAACCGCCCCATTTCTTTACTTGAACAACGGAGTTCCAGAACAGGTCCAATGGTACGCTCCGTGCCTGGTCTACAATACATGAACTACCAGTTCAATTTGAAAATTAGAAACATACCGGATGGTTCAATAAAAAGCACTTCAAAACGAGCGACCATAATAAGAATATGGAGGGGTTGATCTTCCCAAGTGGAATTGGCTTTGTTTTAAGTGCACGCAGTGAGACAACCAGTACAGCTGGTATTGAACCAGGCTTGTTGGAAGAGACTGATGGATATGGATCCAGAGTTGTGCCCAAGATTAATACTGGTTTTGATTGGACCACCGGGAATAGAACACTTCCTTCGGCTGGGGTATCCTATCGATATATCCTCCGTTACTTTCGGCCTCTGAGACAACTCGCACCTTTACAACGTCTAATAAATGTAGGAACCGATTAGGGTAGCTGAAAGTTATGAGAAAGCGCCAATACCAACATCAAAGATCACGATTACAGTGTCTGGGAGGGGATCTCTCTTATACGAAACCTTAATATAAAGCCGGGAAGAAGTCAAAACCGGGCCCCTAGTGGTCCTTATCTTATCACGCCACACATGGAGACATCTCAAATAGCTAAATTGGTTTGGGAAGATGGGGAAAAACATCCATCGTTTAGGTTTCTGAGTAGCTAAAGTTAAGATAGAATAGGTCATCACATATCACATTCTGGGGTTGAAGAATGAGCAGCTTTAATAAATGGCAAGCAGGAAGGAGAGTAGTAACGTCGTATTATCCATCCGAAGCAGTAGCAGGCCTGGCACTGGTCTTTCTTTCTATCTTAAGGCAGTTCCCATAAGGAATTTCCGAGCTTTTGAAATAATAGCTGTGGCACTCTCTCTTTCTTCCATAGAGAAGGAACTTCTCCTTATACTTTTGGAGCTTTGGCTTTGGTTTGGACCTGTACTAGTCCGAGAAGTGAGAGCACCAGGTTGGAAGATGCTGGTTCGAGTCAAGCTTGTGAAAAGGTTCAAAGAAGGGCTGCATGGTTGAGATGCATCAAGTCCCTTATCTTATGCCCTGCCCAGGCCAAGATTTATTTATTTATCTGTACAAACTTGAGACCAAGGAACAGAAAGCAGCTGATTCTTATCACAGCAACCAGTCCTGATTTTATAATCCAGCTATTGAGCTTTTTAATTATAATTAAACTTTATACAAGTAAAAAAACCTTGGAGAAGCATTGAAAGGATGACTGACTGAACCAACAGGATCCTCCCAGCCAAAGAGAGTTGTTTGTTTTCCCATCCAGCTTTCGAGCACTTTATCAGCAAGATATTGAAGATGAGACAGTCTTGGGATGCCTTTGAAAACAGGAACCCCGAGATAGATGAAAGGGAATCTGCCTTCAGCAAAGCAGAATGAAAGAATTGTTTCCTTTGGTAATCATACTTGCAGTAAAGGCTTTTTCTTTACTGATAGATTGACCAGAGGCCTCACCATAAGCTGACAGGAAGGCCATAAGATTAGTTAGAGAATTAGAATCTCCTCTGCATAAATACGTCATCAGCATACATGACATGAGAAGGAGCCTATTGGAGAGGAAATCGATTTTACCAATCCTTTATTATGGAGATCAGTGAGGCTTCTGCTGAGGACATCAGCTGCAAGACATAAAAAAAGGAGGGGTGAAAGGGGGTCCCCCCGTCTAACACCCCTGGAACAAGAAAAGAAGCCCAAAGGTAAGAGTGAATGATAAGAATAGATATCCGTATTCACATCGTAAGAATAGCCCTTGACCTTTAGGTTAGGATAGGTCGTCAAGACCGGGTTCCGACTGAAAGTTTTATGGAATGACATTCGAGGTCCTTAACATCATTCACCTCGTAAACCTCATCTGGAGATGGTGTACCTTTATTTGGTTGATTGAGTGCGGAGCAAAATTACCTTTAAGAGAGGAGAAGCCCCACTCGGGGAGATGAGTCAAAGCTTTCTCTTATATACGATACCTACAAGAGATCGGGGAGCACACGAAGCGAAGGAAAGACTGGCCCGCGTAGTATTAGATAGAGGTCTTACCCGGCCCTATGAAACTACAGTAGAACTGCCTTCTGCCAGTGCTTCTATTGAAGAAGTTGACTGAGACGAAAGCCCAGCTCCTTGACTAAAAAGATAGAACGGATGAAACAATTTCTTCTTCATTGTTGTCTTTGCCTGCGCCTAATCCCTTTTCTAAGAGGAGGTTAGCTTCGCTTGCCAGGGGACCTGCTGCTTGTGGGGGAGTATTGGTATTCAAAAGACCCTCCCCCTTCCCTATATGCCATTAGAGTCTTGTCTAATGGCCATACAACAAAACAAGTCTTCGAATTCCATATTCCTACTAATTAGCGAAGCCAACTATCAGCTTAGAAGTCCGATTTACTATTCAAGTCAAGTAGTCCCGCCAGCTTGATTACTCTAGGCTTTCTTCCTTCGCATTCGAACCTGTCCTTGCTTGAGAGATGCGCTTAGTTAGGTACCTGAATGAACTCGGCTTATCGAATATCCGAGTGGAATTGCTTTATAAAGGGCAGAGGCTCGCTGGAATGCTTGAAAGCGGATCTTTCCATCTCGTGAGTAGCTCTTAGATAGTTCAAAACCGCTCTTAGCATGAATAGATTCAGGACTTATTCGATGAGAAGGAATTGGATCAGAAGCATCGAATGCTATTGTTACAGAATAGGCTGCACCATTCATGCACAGACTAAGCTGTTGTCGGAATAAGCGCTGCTCTTCTTACAGAGGGACTGATTGACCACGGTCTTACAGAATCCGCAGTGTTGATAGCCACGAGGAGGAATTCCATGGCATTCATAGGCTCTTAGGCTGGTGGAAGGCGTACTGAGATTACAGAGAAAAAATTACTTGCCCGAGATCGCCTAAAGACTAAAACTAAAAATGCAAGCTCGTTGGGGCACATTAGCTTATTACCCTTTAGCCCTAACCCCTTTGACCTAGCTGCCCTCTTTCCTATCGGGATCGGGGGATACTTTTGAACCAGTTTCTCTTTGAGGAAAGCTATTTCTGAATGGCTGGGAATTCTCACTCGAACTAGAGGGCCTGGAACTAGATGCCCAGGACTTAAAAACTTTGTTGTCGAGTCACTTGCCTGTCGCTTGCTTGAACTTTCTTACTTTCCCTTACCAGCGTGCTTTCCAGCTGACTGAAGTGTAAAGGTGGATACAGGCTTTCTCATTGGATGGTCAACTGCTGCTTAAGGGGGAGGTTCACCTTCAGACTGAAACTAGTCCCTGATCACTTGGTGGTGCCCCTTTACTTAGCCCTTGTTGGCTTTCAAGGAGAAGGACGACTACTAGATGCAATGAAAGTAGCAATGACCCTATTCATTACTCCTAAAACGACACATCAACATGTAAAGTTTAATAGGAATAAAATAAAACTGGCTATCTTTCCCTAAACTATATCTAGATAAGTAGAGTTCTTTCAGACCTTTTCTGCTCGAGCCAAAGAAAGAGTGTAGGATACTGGTGCCTTGACTCTAATGCTAATGCTTGCTTGACGGGGACTCCCAAGCCAAGAGACGGAATGAAAGGAGCTGCCTTCTTAAGATAAAAGTGCTTAGAATACGAAAATTTTTCTTTGAATTTTCGTATTCTAAGAGACTCCAAAGTAGTTCCAGACCTCGCCCTGAAGCTTTCTTGGCCGCTAGCTCCCTAGCTTAGGGCGGTCACAGGTAGCCTGCAGCTTCCAAAGAACGAATCTGGTCACGCTTCGCTTGAATATCCCGGAGAAACATTTGACAGAAGAGCGGACCGCAGGCTATCTCGTCGCGCAGACAGATCGTCATGGTCAGCTAAACGACTTTTTGCCTCTCGTAAGTAGATTTTGATTCAAAGACTGATTAATTCCCCATTAGAACGGAATGCATTATTATATATGCTATATTGTATTATTACAGTTGGGAAAGCTATATTCTTATGGAATGCTATCTATATTGGTCGAAAGTCGATCTTGTAAATACCATTCCTCGATTCCAGTACTTTTTTTTACCCGGATTCATCAAAGGGATTTAGGACATCCCACTGCCACCCGCATTCTGGGATTGCTGAAAGTCTGGTTCTAACGTAGGATTTTTTCATTTCAACAGGCAATTGTTAAATTCTTTGAATGCTGTCCTTCCACCATCTTTAACTGCCTCGAAAGAAGCCTTAAGTGGGGGTATAGTTATCTTATAGGTGCAGGGAGGAAATAAGTAAAGATAGTTAGATGACTTTCTCAATTCAGTGAGAGAGAAAGCCTCTTTAATTGATAAAGGGGGAAAGCCCTTCTTTCTATTATAGTCTAATTCAATCTTTTGGCCATCCAGATGGCGTTCGTTAAAAGAAGAGGGATAGTTTACAATCCCAACCATGATGTACGTAAACTTAGAAAAGCTGGATAAAGCCGGTGGTTAGGCAGACGTCCCATTGTTCGGGGTCTTGCAATGAATTCAGTGGATCATCCTCATGGAGGAGGTGAGGGGCGCACAAAAGGAGGTAGACTTTCGGCGTCACCTTGAGGGAAGCCCACCAAAGCTGAATTTAAGGGGAAGGAAAAGGTGGAGAGGAGGAGAAAGGAGAAAGAGTCTCTTTTGGTTAGCTAGACCATCTTCCCCATAGGACACTAAGGCTTGCAGCGAACCTTTCCCTTGTTGCCAGCGAAACGAAACCCTGCCTTGCGCAATTGCTTTGCTTAGCTTTCGAGCGCTCTATACTTCTTTCTTTATGTCTTTTCTTAGTTAACAACCTCTTCTTTCTGCCTGCCTCTTAAAAACCTGGTTCCAATTCAAAAGAAAACTCAGTACTCCCTTGCTGCTGTTCTAAGCTGATCTGGCTTTCAGCTTCAAAGGGCCCGACCCGGAAAGCGCAAAAGAACGTACTCTAGTCCAGCTTAGAGTTAGAGGGAGCCTTATTCCTACTCAATGTGGGTCACTCACTGCCCCTGCTACAGTTGGAGTTGACGGTCCCAGTCTTTTCTGTTTGCGTAGAAGTTCTTCCTCTTCCTCTTGCTCCATCGAATGCACTGAGAGAAGTAGCTGTGAGGATGAAAGGGAAAAAGAAAACATGGGCCTTCCAAAAAGAGAAAGACCAGAGCATACTTGATTGGATGTAACGAAGGAATCACTAGTCGCGCTAACATGATAATCGGGTTCTCACGGAAGGTATGAATCCTTTTTAGCCTTCGAGTCTGAAGCTAGACGGCATATTAGGTCATTAGACTCACAATTACTTCTTCTTTCTTTCGGCAATGAATGAAAGTCTGTCAGTAAGGACGCATTTAGCGATGGGATTGAGAATAGAGAGATAAGTGAACAGAAAGACTACACATAGAAGGAAAAGTCTCACAGTCTCTTACTGACTTAGGCGAGGTAAGTAGTAGGATTGGAATGAAGCTACTCGGCGGCTAAGCAGCAGAGACAGAGCACAACTGATTCGAACAATAGATGTATCGGTCAGAGAATTGTCTGGTATTGCAGCTGTGATGGAAGTTCTTAGCTAACCAGTAAAGGTGGATGTCGACTAAAGGAGTAGGATTATTGATGGCCTGGTTCAAGCTTTCCTTTTGGGAAAACAGAGCCTTGAGAATGTCGAAAGTAGTTGGCGGTACCGGGACTTCTTCATCTGAGCGTACTTCCATCAGCTTCAGGAAGTGCAGTTGAAGTAGAGTCGTATTACCAATTCAATAGTTGGTAGTCTAAATAGAGGTAGTACGAATATGGTTGTTTTAATACAGAAATGGTAGTTAGAGGTAGTACGAATACTTTTCATTCAATAGTTGATAGAACATTCATTCGACCTAGTACCAGCGCCAGCCCTATGAGCTAACTTTCCATTTGACGGCAAAAGAGCAATAGGACCTGTGAAAGTAACATCTTTGACTTATATACACTATATACACGGGCTTCTGAGAGGATTTTTTTAATCAAGCCAAGAGGAATCGATTTAGCCCAGGTAGATTTAGGAGTGACTGGTAGTGAATGCCCGGTAGCAAAGGTGCGAAGCAGACTCGGCTTAACTTCACTTGAGTTCGGTTTCCCCTGTAAATGATGGAATAAGCTTTTCTTCCTCTTAGCGACTATGAGCTCATAGGGAATGAACTTGGTTAACGTTAACTGGGACTAAGAAGGGATAGGATTAGATTAGCGCGCTTTCTGCCTGTCCTTTCCTTACTCTGTCGATGGTATGCCTGAGATGGCAGTCTTTCTCCTTGGCTTGTACTCGAGATCCGATGTTCGAAAGACAACCAATCCTTTTCCAGTAACCATTCAGAGTGGGAGTTCGGATCTATGGTCAAAGGAGGGAGTCTATTAGCAGAGCGTCGAGAATCGGGTTCTTGCCTTTCGTTTTGACTCGAGCATTTTATCTCCCTCTCCCTACCACCAAGACCGGAGTTTCACTCATGTTAGCGAAATCAGATCTCTTAATTAAACTAGATGAGGAAAGATAAGCCGTAAGCTAAAACCCGAAAGGGGATTCCTTTCTATTCAGGGATCTTTCTAGCAGCCCTGCCTCCAACCTTGAGCAATTCGTGTGAACAGCTAAAAAAATAGCCTATCATCCTAATTGAAGGCCCATGCCTTTACTAAACGACCCAGAACGAAGTACTTTGATCTCGCGAAGTACAGGAAGATTTTCAATACGGAGAAACTCAAAGCCCTGCAAGGGATGTGAAGCCCTTCTCATCACCCAGTGGATCAAGGAGGTAATCCGTTTATTGAATCCATTCCAAATGATGTGCTAATCACAAGGCCTACTTATTCTCCTAATGCAACCAACCCGGCGTTGTAGGGGATTCAATCTGATCTCAAGATATGCTCCTCCAAGTACTAAAGGTTAAGGGTGATCCCATCCAGCATAGGCGGGTAGAGTTAACTAATCCGGTAGCGAGGGGATGATGAAGAATGATGCTATAGCTGCTCGCCTTTCCGCTATCTGTCTTTAAGTTAGAGGAGGCTAAACAGCCCACCAACCAATCTTTCTTTCTATCTCGCGAATTCTTGATCTTCGGCTTAAGGGAAGGTTAATTTACCAGAACATATCCGGGCGGGGTTGAGAGCTTTAAGCAGGGGCAGGTAGGGGTATATATAACCCTGTCCAGTACGAGTACATTCAAAGGGCAGATGGGTCGATTGCCCGAAGGAAGCACTCATTCATATATCTTGAAGTTGTGAGATAGCATTTTCGGGCTACAGTTTTCCACTACAAAGCCCGCAGGTGGAAAAATATCTTCACTTGACTGACCCGTTAGGGTAAGCCGAGTCATTTGCTTGACCTTCACTCCTTTCCCTCGTTAGGGATTTCAGCTTTGTGTAGCATTGGAGCTTAAACCCGGACTTCGCCTACTTCCTCATCAAAGGCTAGTTACAGCCCCTTCAACCAGACTTTTCTCGATGTCGGGGAATCGACCCTCGAGTATATAGAACCTCTCCAGCAATTACGTAAGGTAGCTCGCCTCGCCCAAGTGGTAGAGAAAATTACTTAGGTCAATCCGCCCTTTCACAAAAATAGGTAACCGGTGCGGTAGAAGAGTCAGAGCCCCTCTTTCACTTGACGTTTACTAGCTTTCAAGTAGAGCCTTACCCATAGAAAGTGACTCTTATTCCAGAGTAGGATCCGCAGCTCAAATTAAAGCTATGAAACAAGTGGCTGGTAAGTTAAAAATTGAATTGGCAGGGACTGGGAGTAGTGAAAATATAACTAAGCATGAAGAGATTAAACATATCCCCGGCAAGCATTTCCATAAAGAGCGAAGGAGAGATGGCATCATAAGGTCTAGTTCACCGAGAAGAAGGAAAGCCTTTAGTAAGAACCTACGAAATTCACTTCCAACAGACATACGGAATCCTACTTCGAAGGTTTGCAACGGCATACTGGAAAGCGAATAGATAAGCATTCCACCCTACAATACAACAATACAATAAAGGCTAGGCCCATGGGAAGACACCCGGAAAAAGCCTCCACTGAAGAGGACCAGTAGTTTACATAGGGAATGAGATTTCTCACTTGACGACTCTCGAAATTGCTTTTTCACATGGCATGATCCCTATAGCTGGACAATGAATCAATCGCTATCTCACTCTATTGACAGACTCTCTGATAGGTCCTTTGATACTCGTATAATAGGTGTGATTTTAATAAAACAACTTCTTACTCTATCGAGTAAGCCTTTAGGTGCTTCAAGAGCTCGACCGAAAGGAAAGGAACTAACCAAGAAGGAAAGGAGCTAACCAAGAAGGAAAGGAACTAACCAAGCGAACTCCTTCTTTCTAGAACTTTTGACCTACGACACAGGCTTCCCCAAACCGGCCTTCTTCGGCTACCAAGCGATGGACTTTTTTCATAGGTCTTTCAGAGCGGGTAGTTTGCTTAAGAGTAAGAGATAGGAAGGTAAAAAGTCAGATTTGTCCGCTAATCGGGGCTAGTAAGTAAAGGGAGGTAGGGCCGGGAATCACTCGATCTCGAAGGTGTGTCTTGCTTCTTTGGCAATTCAATTAGGTCAAAATAGATGATGTCGATAGTTAGTTTTCTTTTTTTGAACGAACAGATCTAGGGCTAGCATCCATGCTTTCGGTCTCGATCGAATCATCCAATTCGACATTGAATCAGATCTATTTAGTTATACGTCGACCCCTTCTTTAATTTAAATCAAACAAGCGTAAAAAACGAATGAAGAAAGATAGCAACTATGGTTAGTGAGTAGAGTACGTTAGTAAGATTTGTATAGTGTACGGAGTGAGTCTTCGGGCATGCGTAGCGCGCATTTCTTTTTTAAGCTAGGTCCCTAGGACAGACCCACAATAGACCGAAAGAAGCAATGCAATTTCGTGGTTAGAATGAACGATCTTTTTCAAGGTTCCGGAACCTTTTTCCTATTTAAGTAAAAAGTGGGCGAGACGAAGACTCTTCAAAAGCTTCATTCGAAAGAGAGGAATAGGAAGAAGTCAAAGTCCTTCTTTAAGAAGATGCCTTACCATTGTCCGAAACATGCCTTAGGGATAAAAAGCGATGAAAGGAAAAGCTAAGGTGACTTCCTTTAATCTAACTGGATTGTCTCAGATAACATGCTTAAATACTAGCTTAATGGATTACCATATATAACTTCCTCTTGAAGATTTGTGCTTTGCTTCCTGGGCCTCTTGCTCTTCTCTCGTAGCTATGTCCTCAACTACGACAGCTACTGGAGTGAGGTTGCGTATAGAATAGAATAGAGTGGCAGTTGTCTATTGACAGAAGTCATCTCTACGCACACTCACCTGGAAATGGAAGACTGAAAGCCAGAGTCTTGAAACTAAGGCAATGAAATTGTTCTCTTTCTCTTGCCGGACTCGTCAATGAAGTCTGAAGTCAAGAAGCGGTGTTAACTCTTGGCCTCGGAGCTTCTGTGCCTGCGAACTCAACTCTTTTGTCATCGGCTCATCTTCTGATATTTCATTTAGTTGATATTTAGTATGAGATTTAGTTTAGTATGAGATTAAGTGTTTGATCGAAGGCGGTACAGTACACTGTTCCTCTCCGCTTCTGATTCTGATTGTTTGCACGGGATGAGAAAAATGAAATGAAATGGTTTGTTCCAGCGCTAGTTTAATAGGACAACCAGACCCCTGGAGAGCGGCAACAGGAAATGAGAGTGAAAAACCTCTAGCCAGAGTATGCACAATACCTACCTGACTTCAAAGCTCTCATAGAGATCGGGTAGAGAATTGAATTGAGGATGGAATCCAATCAGGCTTCGATGCATGAATCCTTCCTCCGATGAGCCAGTCTCCGTTCTGTGGTAGGGCAAGCACACAGTGAAGTATCAATCAAAACCTACACTCCATCTCTGCCTATAGTCTCGTTCCTCTCCACTCTACTTTTCTAAGGAAATCCGCCGATTCATTATATTATAAGGTTCCTAAATCTGCTTATTCATGTGGTAGAGCTACATAAAAGGAGCTCACTCAACTCAAACTATATACCCCCTCAGACTCTTTTACTGGTTTTATGGCTTGCGATGGGAATTTTTCTAGCGGGTGTATGCGCTTTCCTTGCTAACGGAGATCTGCTTGTCTTGTGTCTATGCCTCGGCTTCGGAACATGGGCGTAGGGATCAGTTTTTATATCTCAAACAGCTGCGTAGTAAGATGAGAGAGAAATGGGTAGTATGGGGGGCTTTCATTCAGTACTCTTTTTGATTCTGAAAAGACCACCGGAGGGGCAGAAGACCGGGGGTTTGGAGGGAACTACTAAAGGGATGTGCATAAAAAGGTCCGTATTTTCCCGCGAAAACTTGCAAGTGCCGGAGGTAGCTGCATTAGAGACTCAGCAGGTGTCATTGTTTAGCATTCTAAAGAAGTAGGTGGCCACGGTAGCCCCCTCTTTAACCCATTTCTCAATAAGCGTAGTCAGGGAAAAAGAAAATGGAGGCGGAGGCTAAAGCCTTACTCCAAGGGATTCTCTTAGCTAATCCGTTTGGCATTACACTTAATTACATAGAGAGGGACTCTTTAGCTTTCACAAATGCAATGCAGTCTCAGGTCTCTGACGCACTTCTTGGCAGATTCACTATCAAGTAAGACAAATCAAGAACCTTCTTCAAGGCAAACAAGTGCATCACGTTTACGACAAGTAATTGCTTAGCTGACTCTCTGGCAAAAGCTGGACACTCCTCCGCAGATCTCAGAGTCTTCTTTCTACCATCCGATCTTCCTCAACATTGCTACACTGCTAGTTTGAATGGGGACTTACCTTTTCTTCCTATTTGCTATTTGATTCTATTCTATTGAACTTGCCTGTTGGCAGTGGCTAATTTGCTACACTCATGCCCAAGGAGAACAGTGCTCCCCTGGTTTTTTACTCCGTTTTTCGATAGATAAGAAGAAGAAATTATTTACCCGGTTTGAAAAGAGAATAGGTCCTTTCTTACCATCGCCAGACGATTTTGGTATTCCACCCATCACTGGCCGACAGGGTCAGTCCCTTGAGGGAGCTGGTAAGCGTCGGATATTTGCAATGGGGAACTACATGAACCAAAGGTTACTTAAACCGATTCATGAATGGATTGCGCGGGTCTTGCGTCTTATTCCTATGGATGGGACGTTCGACCAAACGCGCCAGGTTAAAAGAAAAGGTTCAAGGAAGACTTTCTGTTATGACCTATCTGCGGCAACAGACAGATGGCCGTTGGTAGTGTTGTTTGAGGTATTCCAGAATCTGTTTGACCGGTCGTTCGCATCGGCCGTAGTGAATTCTGCTCTGGCGTGTAACATATTTGAAGTGCCCTTCTCACGAAGGAGACAGTCAAGTGTGTCATTCGTTACAGGGCAGCCCCTTGGATACTACGCTTCATGGCCCTTGTTCGCATTATCACACCATAAATGGTGTGGTATGCGGCCGAGAGGGTATATCCAGGATAAAAGTTCGACCGTTACGCTCTACTCGGTGATGATATTCTCATTGCTGAGTCCTACCGTCTGTCAGATTTTATATGACTTGGGAGTTTCTATTTCGTGGTCGAAGTCCCTTATCTCTGAGTCTGGCTGTATGGAGTTTGCCAAACGGTTTTGGGTCGATGGGGAGAAAAGGATTTCTCTCCTATCTCTCTCCGTTGCCTACAGAATTACTACCATCCGAATGGCTTGTTTGCCATCCACCACAAGTATGGTGTCAAGAGATTTTCGACTCTCTGTCGGATTGGTGGTCGCTGTGGGTACCGAACCCTTTCTCCTATTTCCACTACTTCTTCTTCCACAATGAGGAGGGCGATGTGGATGCGGACGACTTTGCCGCTTGATTTGTGGTTAGGTCGGGGCAGACCCCTCAATCCATACCTAAAGGGATTCCTGGTTGAGTTCTTGCGTAAAGAGCTCAAACCAAAGGATCTCAAGCTTGCTCCTGAATCATTCTTTGAGCAAGCGGGCATGGGCCACTTTTTTGGAGTGGTCTCTTGTTCGAGGATGGATGAGAGCTTGGTTGCGTCGAGTTCATTGGTATTGTGCTACGGCGCTATCTCCTGGAGTCTCTATACAGGAACTCTTAGAAGATGCACCAGTCGTAGAAACCCATTGGAACGCGAGGCAGCGGGATGAAAATATCGTTCGCTTTGGGCGCCTTCTCTGCTAAGGAATGAATATTCTTTTAGTAATTAAGGTAGTATAGTAGTAATTAAGCTTGATTTCAATCCCTTACTTACATAATTCAATGAAATTAATGAGCTAGCAGAAATTGTTGAAAGTGAGTAATTACTGTAAATATTTTTTTGAAATCTTTCTATACCCCCGAAGCTGCGATAGCACTGCTTATCCTGCTTCCGAAGCTGCGATAGCACTGCTTAGCTTGCTTACCAAGCGCCCTGCTTTTCTTCTTTCTCTATCACTGCTTAAGCAGCTTAGCTTCTCTACTAACTAGCACTCTTTATCCTGCTTCGCAAGCTTTTTCTTCTCTTCTTATTCACACTTAGTAATTAATTTCTTCTTCTTAATCTTTCATTAAAGAAAGCTAATCCTATTCCAACTGAGTTACCTACATCATTATCTTACCTACATCATTTTCTTTCTTGATGAGCTAGCAGAAATAGAATTAATGGAATTACTGTAAATATAGGTATACCCGAGAGCTTACCAATTTAAATTTCATCATTCTCTCTCTCACTGCTTACCAAGCTTCTCTATCCAGAGCTTAACCTCTTTACCAAGCTTATCTTTCAGAGAGCAAGGACAAGGCACCACGTTCTATAGCTAGCTCCTTTAGAGGTTTACACACGTAAAATGAGGATCTCTCTTCCCAGAACTAAAAGCTCCCCCCGTATAGAATATATAGAGAGTGGGTAAAGAATAGAGTACACACTAAACTTGCTTACTTCACACTAACTCAATTAAAAGATAGAGTATAGTACCGGGGTTGGGGACATGAGAATATAGTTTAGAATTCGAGATGGGATGAATACCCGTTGTTATCTTCTCCTCT
Source organism: Euphorbia neoarborescens (assembly GCA_948330485.1). NCBI lineage: Eukaryota > Viridiplantae > Streptophyta > Magnoliopsida > Malpighiales > Euphorbiaceae > Euphorbia > Euphorbia neoarborescens. The sequence goes on along the minus strand of CAOJCR011170424.1, from coordinate 62 downwards.
CCTGGAACTAGAATGGAATGACTTGCGTATAGAAAGAAAGTGTCAGTCAACGTAAGGTTTTC
>CAOJCR011169236.1:0-11591 GCA_948330485.1 Euphorbia neoarborescens | reverse complement strand
TATGGCATACTTTTACTAATGTTTATTATTATTTATCTTTTATTATACTATATCCTTTAGTTAATTTGAATATTAAATATTATTAATGTATTTGTGGGAGAATATATTTTTTTTGTTATTTCTTCCTTAATATTTTAAATTTTTTTAGGTATTATATTTTTCTTTTTAATTAAGAGCTTGGTCGACAAATTTAAGTTTTTTCATTGAACCGAACCGAACCGACCGAATTAATTAGGTCCGGTCCCCGAATTAATTAGGTTCGGTTTGGATCGAACTTAATATTATTAGGTTTGATGTGAAATTTTCATTTATCTTATATTTTGATTTTCGGTTAATTTCAATTTGGTTCTTAGACCGAACCAATATTTGCTCTTCCCTATTTAAAAAGATAAAAAAGTAGTGAACCCAACCCAAAAGAAAGATTTTTTTTTTCTTTTCCTCCCATATTTCTATCAATATTAAATAATGAATTAATATCCATTTTTTCTCTTTTCTTTTCTCTCTTTCTATCATTTTAAATTTCCATCACATCAAACATACGCTAATTTAATATTTCGCCCTTTTTACCCATTTAACCCGCCCCTCAAAATTACGCTCGAATCCAAACCTGCCCATTTTTTCGTAATCCAAACCTCAGCTTCGTATACGAACCTCCGTTTTGTTCTTCTGTTCGTTGAAAATTTCGCTTACTATTTCGATCGCTTTATTTCTCTCTCTCTCTCTCTCTTTATTTTTTCTATCTTTCTCTCTCTTAGCCAGGAGACGGCACATTCCATCTCCTCTCTCTCTTGCATCCTCTTGGCTGAAACCCTAGATTATTTGGCAGTTTCATAGTCTCTGAAGATCGGTTTCAAGCTCAGACCCAGGTGCACCCAAGAAACTGTGAGTCCTCTTTTGGTCTGCAAACCCTAACTTTTTTATTTTATGTGGAAGCTAATTATCTTGAAGACCGCATCTCTGCTTGCGTTCGGTGCTTTAGGTGCGAGCAGCTGTTTTTGAGCTTGTTTTATGGTCATGCATTTGGAGTTGTGATGAAATTGTTTTTGTATTGATTTGAATTCTGGTGCTGCGTTATCGATCTTGTTTGTATTCCGGCATAAATGTGAGATTTTACGCTAATTTTCTGATTCGGTTTCTGTGGCTGCTGAGTAGAGGTAGTGAGGGGAAGAATGGATTTTTTTTTTGTGCTTTGTGTTTACTGTCTCCTCTTTTCAGTTTAGAATGTTTAATTTGACGTGAAAACTTAGAGGATTAGTATAGTAACCTTCATTCTCAGTATGTCTTCAAATGTTTTCTTTTATATGGATTTTTTTTCATCTTCATTTTTTAATAGTATGCTAACTATTTTTGGTCAGATTTTAACTGGTCTATGTATTATTCTTCATGCACTTATTTTTTGCTATCTGTTTGCACCTTTGACACGTCTAGTGTTTATTTTGCTTCCAATGGCAGCAGTTGTTGCCCTTCCGAGTCTTCCCAAGAGTGGAACAAGTATTTATACTCCTTATTTGGCAACTTCTTAATTGATTGTTCTGAACATGCCTTTTCTGGGTTCTACTTGAATTGGCTCATGCTATCAGTTTACTGTTCTTGCAGATTCAATAACTGAAATCAACATTACATTGTTTTGCATGATGAATAAATATTTGGACAATGACTATTTGTTTTTCTCTGGAAAAATATCTTCCTATACGTTAAAGCGAAAAGCTCGAGATGAGCATAGTTATTCAACAACAACATGGCCGTAAAAAACCAAACTCTTTGGATATCTCTTATTTTGGCAAGCTATTGAAGCTGGCCATATTAATTTATACTTTGGTCGAGAAATGAAATAGGAGGCCTTTGTGGTTCTGAATTTTGTATTTTGTTATTGCTTTATATGTTAATTTCTTGTTGACGGTCACTGGATATATGCTTCACATGATACCGCATCATGTTTTAGAAAGCACTTTTATTGAGGTGTATTTCTGTTTATATAATCTGTTGGAACCTGTTTTGAACTTTTAAAATTGATCCTTGTCCATGAATATCTTAGTCGATCGTGTTGCATGATTATTGTTGGTTTGACAGCTTTACGGAATTTGGGGCATATATCCAATTCATGTTACATATTTTTGGTAGAGGTGACTACATTAGTTTTTGGTATTTGTTTTTAATTCTCCAATATGTTTCATTTTCTTTCTTATTTTTAGCCTATTAAATGAATCCATATGCATTTTAAATATAAGGAACTTCTTGATGCTTAGTGAAAATAAGAGTGAATTGCTTATCCTTATTCATATCTTATCTTCAATTCTGTCTGTTATTCTTTACTAAATCATTTAAATGGAGTTCATTTTTAAAATTGAAGCTATTGTTTCTGCTAAATTTTTGGTATGCAGTTGGATGTCATACACAATGTCTTTATCTGTATAACTTATGACAGTTACTTGGTGTTACACGTATTTGATTAGTGGTGAACGTAAATCTATTCTTACTTTTTGCAGAGTGGGATTTTGAATGTCATGATCATTGCCGGTGGAGCGACACTTAAATGAGTACAAAAGAGGTATGAAAATGCTTTCATTTGAACCTGATTTTCTGTTTATGTATTCTATCCATTCAAGTTATAAATGTATGGAAACTTTTTGTGTTACTTCAGGTGTATAATTTCTCACCATTTAGCTGCTGAAAGCTCGTTTGGCCTATTATCTATGCCTGGTAACGAAGTTGGAGATAGGATTCATAATTTCTTTGCCCAAGAGAACTTATCCCAGGGGCAGCACAATTCAGAGATTGTTGACGGGTCTTGGACAGGACTAGGTAACAACCCTTGGGTTGTTGGTCAAAGGCAGATTGGAACTCCATTTATTTTGAAGAATCAATCTGGGCAACACTCTGGTATGAATTATGCTCATTGAGTTAGCTGGGCTTTCTGATCAGTATTATACTATGAAGCACGGACATGGTGAGGACACGGATACACAGCAAATATAAAAATTATAGTATATAAATAGATGTATAAAAAATTTAAAATAAAAATCATTCAACAAAACAAACATTAATTATCCAATATCCAACTCATTAAAACAACAAAATACGAAGTTTAAGTCTAAATATTAAAATAAAATCAATCTTATTAAGTTTGTCAAAAAATACCCCAAAAGTTACCTTTCACAGTGGTTGAGGGAGGAGTGGCAACGGTGATTGAGAGGGAGCAGAGTCTGTGTACGATGAGAGCTGATTGTGAGATTGCAGATTGAAGATAACATAGATAGCTCTTTAGGTTTTAACTCTGATTTTTTTTTCCAAATTACAATAGTGCCCTGTTTTTTCGTGAGTTTTTCAAAAACTGTCCTAAAATGTTTCCTGCGTGAGCGTGTCTCAGCAGTGTCCTTCTGTGTTCCCAACTTGAAAACAACAGAAATTTTTTTTGGCACTTTTTTGCCATGTCGGAGATGTGCCTGGCTGTGTCCTGATGTGTTAGCATGTTAGCGTGTGTCCGACACTTACGGTGACCTCTTCGAAGTGTCTGCACTTCATAGGCATTATACTTCATCAGAAGGAAAGGATGAGATGCTTTTAAGTTGTACATATAGTATGATTTGAAAGTGGACCTGTTATTGAGTAGACTTTCTTTTCCTTGATTTTAGTTGATGCTGAGAGAGGATATGGGGGACATTCATCGGCAGTGCTGCATGGTATGAATTTTGCCCATCAGTTTTCTAGGAATCAGTCTCAAAACCAACAACCTTCTGCAAATGGCTATATACATCAAAATCAGGTTTTTCAGGCAGGCGAAAGTGATGCAAATCTTTTGGGAGTGGATACAGATGATGATCGACGTAATTTAACACCAAGAGATTTTTCAATTCTTGATGCACAACTGGGAAGTGGTCCTGAGATTTACAAGAAAAATTCATTAAGGACGGTTTTTAATGATGCACCTATTGATTATGATTTTTTGGGAAATCAGCAGCATGTTAGCAACCAACATCATAGCATGTTGCAATCTTGGCCAAGGCAACAGTCAGGGGTTAATGATATGCAGTTACTGCAGCAACAAGTCATGGTTAAGCAAATGCAGGAAATGCAGAGGCAGCAACAGAATCAGAAGCAACAATTGCAGCAACAAGAATCACGGCAACTTAATTCTGCAAATCAGGTTTCCTCGTTTGCCAAACAGGTGGCTGGTGGTCACCCATCAGTTATGGTCAACGGTGTTCCCATTCGGGATGCCTCGAGTTGTTCATGGAAGCCTGAGCTTATGTCAACTAATTCAAACTGGTCTCAGCGTGTTGCATCTCCTGCCATGCAAGGATCCTCTAGTGGGCTGATATTTTCCCCTGAGCAAGGCCAAGCACCACGAATGATGGGTATGATTCCTCAGCAGGTTGATCAATCTTCTCATGGTGTTCCTATATCTGGAACTAGAATGTCTTCAAATCAATATTCTCCTGTCCAAATGGATAAGCCTACAATGCAACAAATGTCACGAAGCAGCAATTCATTTTCTAGTAATCATTTTACTGGGTTTGCGGACAATGCTGGTTTGCATGATGGTACTTTAGCTGCTAGACAGGGATATCAAGGGAAACATATTGTAGGATCTGCTGAAACCCAAGATTTTAGTGGATTGCTTAATGTGGATAACTTGCAGCAAGTTGACGCCCGACAAAGTAATAGGTCAACACAAGATCTTCATAGGAGGCAAGATTTGCATGGTTCATCAGACACACCACAGGAGAAAACAGCGATGCAGGTTGCTCCTCCAGAGAATGCTGCTACCCTAGATCCAACTGAGGAAAAAATTTTATTTGGTTCGGATGATAATTTGTGGGAAGCTTTTGGCAGGGGTGCCAGTGTGAGTTCGGGAAGCTATCTGTTAGATGGTGGTGATGTTGTTGGTTCATTTCCTTCTATGCAAAGTGGGAGTTGGAGTGCACTTATGCAGTCTGCTGTAGCAGAAACATCTAGTGCTGATGCGGCGGTTCAAGAAGAGTGGAGTGGCCTGAGTTACCGAAATAGTGAACCCCCATCTGGGAATCAACTCTCCGCAAATGCCAATGATAGTGTGAAACAACAATCAACACAGGCTGATAACAGATTGCTGTCTAGCTCAATGGCAAATGCTAGACCCTATGGTATTTCTGACGACACTGACTCAAATATCAGCTTTAATAATATGCCAGGACTTAAGCAATCTGGAGTTGGTCCATCAAGTGAAAAGATTGAGAGGATGCATACTGCCTCTTCTCAAAGATATGCTCAGCCTTGTTTTGGAGAAGGAACCAAATGGTTGGATCGGAAACTTCTGCAGAAACCAGTTTCTGAAGGTGTTCATAACTTTGAAAAAAGTGTTAATTCCTTAGATGCAGATTCAAATGCGAAAAGTGTTTCAGGCTCTTGGATGAATCAGCATACCATATCCTCATGTTATATTAGTGATCAACCAAACGGTGCACCAAATGGTTGGAAATCTGTTGATTCTATATCTCCTCAGGCACATACTGTTTTGGAAAACCTGGGAGAGGAAAACGCATTTAAAGCTTCACAAATTACTGAAAGGAAGAATCTGATGTTTGAGGCAATGAGCTATGGTACTGATCTGCGAAAGACTGATTCTGTTTCTAACTCATTTGGATTTGAGCAAACTAAATATAGGACTGGAAGTCCACAAGTCATTAGAGAAGAATCTAGCCCAAATAATGCTGTATTTCCTGAATCTAACACTGGAAGGGACCCAGAAAGCTGCCAACAGGCTCTCAATGGTAACAACATTGATGTTTGGAAACAAATTTATCCTTCGGTCAACCCTAAAGGGTGTGACTTCCCTGGAAAACACCAACCTCATAGAGAAATGAATCATCAAACTGTTGAGTCGTCGGAAAATTGTAGTTATGGCAATGGGGCTGTTGAAACTGAAGATTACCCTGATACAAAAGAAAGCAAATCCAGCTTTCACAATGTGGGCCTCTATAATTCAACTAGTGGTCCTAGGGAGAAAGCATGGCTTGATGCAAGTGATTCCCTCACTTTATCAGGGCCAAAAGGAAAGCCATCCAATATTGTTCGGAAGCCATCTGGAATTCGGAAATTTCAATATCATCCGATGGGGGATTTGGATGTTGATGTTGAACCTTCTTATAAACATGGACAGTCGATGCTGAACCAAGTTTCTCCAGGGTTTAAGGGTCAAGACCATGTGGGTATCAGGCAACCTAAATTTCCTTCTCATATGGCTAGAAATCCTGTGGAATTTCACAAGGTAGTTGCGCATGTGGTTCCCTTTTCTGCTTCTACATGGTTCTAGGCCTGTTCCATAGCGCTAATAAAATCCTGAGAAAGTGTTTAAAATATGCAATAACGATTTTTATTGTTACCTATTACAGGGTCATTTTCCTGGTTTTCAAGGGGACGAGAAGGGCTTAGATGAGACTACTTCGAAAAACATTGTTTCAGGTTCTGCACCTACTGACACATCTGCTCATAATTATGCCACGGGCAGAACAACACAGTCGAGGTAGTTAAATTTTTTGTGTTTTTATATTCACTCGTGTAATTGATTTTTTTTTTTCTAATTATTCTTAACTTGAATTTTGAAACAACTGGATGTCCTGATAAGAATCGTCCAGCATTATTCAGTTGCTCTAGTTAGTATGATTTTTATTTGTAGGATTTTTTTTTTGCATTCTACAATTCAGTTTTTCTTTTCTTGCTTTTATTGGCTGATTTCACCTGTCCTTTTTTGTGTTCAATTTTGCAGTCAAAATATGCTTGAACTTCTTCACAAGGTAGACCAGTCTGGGGAGCATGGAAACACAACAGACTTTAGTTCTTCTGAATGCAATCAGCATTCTGAGATGCATGAAATGAAAAATTCCAATGGATTAATTCATCTGCATCAAAATCAATCTGCCACATCTCAAGGTTTTGGTTTACAACTTGGCCTCCCTGCTCAACTTTTACCCACTCAGGACCATACCTTTTCTTCTCAGAGCCCTTCTGAAGCAAGGGATAATAGTCATACATGGTTGGCTTCCTCAACTTCTGTTCAGGGCTTGCCTCTTTCCCATGAGACATCTCAAGGAGAGTTGAGGAGTAAGACTTCCAATACTTTTGGGCAAACTGGTAAGAACACCCAAGGGGGAAATTCTTCTGTGGCATTTTCTCCTGGTTTTCCATATCCAAGAAGTCATCTTCAAAAGCAGCACACTTATGATGCAGGTGGTCAGGCACCGAACAATCAATCTGCCAACCTATTTTTTAATAGGTTATCTTCCCAGTCTAAACAGGTAAGTGAATCTTTTGATAGAGGTCAAAGTAGTCAGTCACTGGCTTCACCAGACATATCTGGAAGTACTGTGCTAGGCAGCAAAGCTGCTTCTGGAAAAGATTCTGCTCCTCAATTCCCTGTTTTGGAATCCGTCACAGCTACTCAAAATTCTACTTTATCTGGTGCATCACAAGAGAACTCTGGAAAAACTGCTCCCAATATGTGGAACAGTGTTCCAACTCGGCAGCATTCATTCAGTGCTCAGCACTCTCGGGGCCAACATAATGTGTTCAAGTCCAGTAAAGATTCAGAAACAACATCTCATAGACCGCATATGCTAGAAACTCAGAATGTACAGATGATTGGCAATGTACCATCTGAAATTGGTGTGAATGACCCTGGGCAGAACATTGTGACTGTTTCAAAAGGGGCAGAATCTGCTGCATCTTGTGTTCCAGGGTCATCTATTTCAGACCCTACCAGTACCCAAAGAGAGATAGAAGCATTTGGGAGATCTTTGAGACCCAACAACTTTTTACATCAAAGTTGCTCAATGCATCAAGTTCACGGAATGACTAATGCAGAAGTTGATCTGAGTAATAGGAGTTCAAAGAGATTTAAAGGTCCTGATAATTCTGTTGATGTTCAAGAGGTAGGACAGCAGTTATATGATCACAATAGTATGGTCAGAGATGCATCAACTGCTCACATCATGAAACCAGCAGATGTTCAAAATACTGATATGTCTTCTCAGGGTGTGGTAACTTTTGGCCAGAATGGTTCACTTAATTTTTCAAACAGCAGTGTGGTTTCTGTGAGAACTGAGCATTCTAAGATCAGTCCTCAGATGGCTCTATCCTGGTTTGATCAGTATGGAACCTTAAAAAATGGACAGATTTCACCCTTGACAGATTCTCAAAAAAATGCCTCAATAAAGACTGTAGATCTTCCTTTCAATGTTGGAAGGCCTTGCAGTAGTTTGTGCACTTCCAGTCTGGCTGAGCAGGATAATGCAGTTGTTGATGACGCTGATCAGCTTGGTTTTCTACCAAAAATTTCAACCCCCTCATCTCTAGCAAGTGAGCATTTCTCTCCTCAGGTATCGAATCCCAATGCCGCTGATGTCTGCTTGACAGTTACAAGACCAAAAAAGCGTAAAACTGCCACTTCAGAGCTTGTATCATGGCATAAGCAATTGGTGCATGGCATTCGTATACGTCATAATATCAGGTGGCTACAATTATTTTGCAGATGCATGTGCATTGACTTTATAAAAATAAAAACCGATGCTTACGTGAAAAATATGTTTGCTTGAAATTGTTCTCTGTCTGACATGTTTATGTTAGCTATTATGACACAATGTGCTCCTGATTTGCAGTTCAGCAGAATCAGACTGGTCTTGTGCATTAAACCGATTAACTGAGAAGGTGTGGTCACTGCTCCAGCAGACTTTCCTTGACTCGTTCATCTTTAATGATCTTTTGTTGAGATCTCACAGTTCTATTGGTCTGTTGTAATGATTACATTTTCATTGCAGGTGGATGATGATGTTGAAATGTCAAAGAGAAGACTTGTAATTACTACCCAACTTATGCAGTTGCTTTTTAGCCCTCCTGCAGCATCAGTTCTTTCTGCTGATGTGATTTCACATTATGAAAGTGTGGTACATTTTCTTGCACGATCAACTGTAGGCGATGCTTGCAGCACACTCTCTTATACTGGAAATGATTCTCCTGTGCCTTCTAGCAGTGGGAACATGTAAGATTTTTTATTTTTGAAACAAAAAGTATTATGCTTAAGCTTGTGGTGTGGTTTTTTTTTTCCCGGTCATTATTTTTCTATCTATGCTAGTAACTGTTTGTTACAAATCCTTCTCTCAGCCTGCCGGAGAACCTAAAAGATTCTGTGAAAATCAGCAACCAATACTTTCCAAAAGTTGTGGAAGACCTGATTAGTAGAGCAAGGAAGTTAGAGAATGATCTCTTAAGGTGCGACTTTGATTTAATTCTGATTGACGGAGAAGTTTTATACAGCACAAGTTCTTTGAATTGTTTATAGAATTCATGAAAGGAACTGAGCCACATGCATACTTTATGCGGATGATTGGAAGTGGAAAGAGTAAAAAGTAATGATAGAAAGGTTTAAAATGAGTTGACAAGTTGCTTGGGTTCCCTGTTTTCTCAGTTGGTCTGGCTTAGTGTATTTTAGGATTTTCCATAAAAAACACGTCATTTTTAACCCCCATGCTCTTTCTTTCGCGCTGCTTCTTGCGCATATCATATATGTTGTCATTCTTGAATGCTTTATAAAATATTCTGCATTTGGCCTTTATCTCTTCTCATGATTCTTTTTGTGCTGCCTAATAATGATTTAGATTGGATAAGAGAGCATCTGTTCTAGACTTGAGAGTGGAATGCCAAGAACTAGAGAAGTATTCTGTTATCAATCGTTTTGCCAAGTTCCATGGACGGGCTCAAGCTGATATGTCTGAGATGTCATCTCCTGATGTGCCTACAAATGCTCAGAAATCCTTCCTCCAGAGATATGTTACTGCGATTCCCATGCCTAAGAATCTTCCCGACAGGGTACAATGTTTTTCACTTTGATTATTAATTAATTGATTTTATCTTCTTGGCCATTTATCTCCACATCCCTTATACTTCTCCGATTCATTTTCTTCCTACTTAAATTATGACATCGCTCACCGTAAAACCAAACTGAGGGATTGTGGGAGTTTGGATCCTAGATTGTCTCCTTGAAATAACAGTGGAGGCTGTTAGCTGTTTATATCTGGGCCATTGATATCATATTCATTCTTGAGAAAGATAATGGTCTTGTATACTTCATTTAATGATTAAGATGAAATTAGGGTACTTCACCAAATTATCTTTCTCTTTATAAAACATGGGAAACGATGGATGTCTAGCTTAGAAATGGTATTCCACTTAGAGAGAAGTTTGCAGGTGAATTCTTGCCTACAAGGCTTTCGAAAATGGACTTGCACTCTCTTATCTGGAGAAACGAGAGAGAGAGAGAGAAGGGGGGGGGGGTGGTTAATTATTTTGTACAAAAGATGGAGTTGAGCAAAATGTAAAGACGCTGAAGTTGCCTATGTTGATGGATAATACAAGATTAATATTTGGTCAGTGGCCTCTTTCTCTTTACTCCTTTTTTAGATTTAACTCTTTTCTTTTCTTTTTTTCCCTTTTCGGGACCCTGTTATTCCTTCTCATTGCTCAAAAACGAGTGAAATTGAACTTAAACATGGAAGTTAAAATGTTTGTTTTTTTGATACATTTTTGGATTAAAAAAAAAAAAGTTCTGTTGCACAAAAATATGTGCGATAAAAGTCTTCCAGAAGCTCTTGAAAGGAATCTGTATGTTTTTTTAATTTGTTCTGCAATAATGTATAGCAAAAAATGGATTTAACTGTGTCCATTGCATCCTCGTTATTTTTATATAATGAACTTCTAGAAAGTCATCTGAAGATTTATCTGTTCAATTAGGAAATGGAAATGCAGTTCCTTGCATGCTAACATTTTGTTTGGTTTTAAAGTAGGAAAGGTATCGTAAATATGTTGTTGTATAATGATGATATATCAAATTATAAGAAAATTTCAATTATAAACTTTCCTTGCATAACTGAAATCATGAGTTCAAATAATAGAAAAGATGAAAGATTATTGGTAATAAGATACTGTATTATCACAAAAACACCCAATTTGGGGTGTTTAGAAAATCACATCCTTGAAACTATGGATTACCATTCGTACCCTCAATTACACAATTTACACCTTGAAACAAACATTGACATTTTTCTACACCTAGCTTCCCTTACGGTGATAACTTCAAATGCAGTGTTAGTGTTCTGATTTCCTTGTTTATCTATCATGTGACAATTTTTAGTTGTTGGCTGATGAGTTGGACAATGTTCAAATATGACTTTGTTCTCGTTAATTATATACACAGCAGGTTGCATCTCCTGTATATTTATCAGTATCTCTGCTCAAATTACTTGTATTATTAACCATTGAATTTTCAGTTTGCTTTTGCATTGATGAATGCTGTTGAATCTACATTTTTTTTTCTGTTCTGGTATAGTTAATGTTAAGTATTGCCTATTAAGGGCCAGTTTGAGATTGTTGTCGCACTGTTTTCGGTTTACTTTTCAAAAAGGTATCATTGAAAAAATAAGTTCAAACATTGTGATATCAATCCCAAACTAACCCTAATTAAAACATTTGTGTTACTGCTTTCCATAGCCTTAAATCTATAGCTTTTTGAAAAAGCTTGTATATACCTGCTTTTCTCAAAAGTAGCATTTGGGACTGCAAAG
>CAOJCR011167947.1:0-12900 GCA_948330485.1 Euphorbia neoarborescens | reverse complement strand
ATTAAAATTTTAAAAAAATCAACAATGGGATTATGGAAAGAAGAAAAAGGTTTAGGATTCCTTGCACGAAAATGGAAGGATTCTAAAGAAGGGCAAAGAAGGCTTTATAGAAATAACCTAGTTTGAGAGGGAAAGGCGTTTGTGGTCCACAAAGATTGATTTTTTTTTTATTTTGAAAGGGGGACACGTTTTTTTCATAACAAAAGAGAAGAAAGAAAAGAGAGAGAGGAGGTGAGGAATACAAGCTTCATACTTTTTCTTCCTTGTCTCAAGAATAAAAAAAAGAACAAAAATGACACTTGCAAACTTGTGTTCTTTATGTTCTTCATTATATTTTGAGTTCTTCTTTCTACTTTTAGTTTCTTTTCTTTAGTTTTTAAAGAACTTAATATCACACTCATTGATCGATAAGTTATTTTTAAGCAAACTCATCTAAAAAATCTCCTCTTTTAGTTCAAACACATGCACAACATTAAAACACATTCTAGAATCAAAGAAAATATGATTTTAACCCAGAAAATCATCCTATCTTTGATTATCACTTGGTAAAAAGTTATCTAAATCTCTCAAAAATACCATTTTGAGAAGATTTGAACTTTAACCTCAATATTTTTATCTTGAATTATGGGTGATCAGAATCGACTCAAACTCAGGCTTTTCAGTAAAAACTCGTAGATACATAACATAAAAGGTATTTCTAAAATCCTTTAACTTTTACTTTGTTGATGATTATTTGTTTTGTGCTTTTCAAGCTTTTCTTTTGTGTTTTCTAAGTAATAATTGATAAATGGACTAAAAGTTTGGGTTTTTGGTCAGAAAAATAAAAATTTACTAGATAAAATTGATTAGCCTAACAAATAAATTCACATTCTTGACATTTTGGACTTACCCATGTTGTGTTGGAGTAGATTTAGACAAAAGATGGACTAAAATGCAAAAGACTAGACCCATAGAAACATTTGGATATAATGGCTTAAAACACGTAAAACGTGACCCAAAAAATTTTTTTGACCTGGCTATAATCATGAAACACCTAACATTGAATCCCAGGAATCTCAAAATTTTATTTTTCTGACCTAAAATTTAAGAAAATTAAAAAAGGGCTTTTAAGCCTGTACTCACCGAATATAAGACTCGAGTATAGGAGGGAATTTCTCATCCCCCCTACTCAAGTTGCTGCTCATCGAGAAACCAAGCATTGCTCGATGAGCAGCAGCTTGTGCTCATCGAGCACACTCAGTGAGCAATAAGCCTCAAGCCTGCTGGCCAGCAAGCCATTCCCTACGGGCCAGCAGGCCCCTTGGGCTAACTCGGGCACGACTCGAGCCCTTTTTTCCATTTTTCATAAATTTTGGCATTTTTTGACTTTTTATTAAAATAATTAATTTTTTATTTATTTATCATTTTGTTTTAATAGTTACTTTTTACACAAAAATTATTACTTTCAAATTGTTTTTTAATCAAATTTAATTTCTATAATTTTATTTAATTATTATTGATATTCATTTACCTTGCATCATAATGTTTTGTTATGATTAAGTGATTGTATGAATATTTTGTTGAACATTTGTATGTTTGAAATTATTTTGCTATGTATGGACTTAGATTTAATTTTCACAGATACACATTTTCATCTAAAAAATCGAGCTAAGAAGTTGGGTTTAGGGCTGCTAACACAGTGCCACAAAGGGAATCAATTCCCGTATATCTGACCCATGAAAATTTCATGTCAATAAAAAGCTAAAATTAAGCTGGTGTTTTCAAAACAACCAACACTCCAAAGCATTATGTAAACCGAAAAATGATTTCAGGTCTTGCCAGAGTCCATTGGCTAACCTAAACCAGTCTATTCTGAATAATTGGGTCAAACCGATTGGCCCCCTAAATAAATGATCTCATCTAATCTATCCCATTCCCTATATATATCCATTTAGCATGTCATGTTTGGGTCCAACGTGTTTTATTTGAGTGTTGATGCATGATTAACATTTATTTATCTATTTTATTACTTATATGTTTCCAATTGTTCCCCAAACCCCATTTTAACAAATGTACCCTTTAGTAAGCTTGTTTGAAAGGATTGCATACAGTGTATCTTTTATCGTATTTACTTCTTACTTTTGCATGATCATTCACTTTAAACAAAATTAAAATCAACTTAGGTTCAAATAAATTCTTCTTTTTAAAAGGTTATCGATTTTTTCTTCAAACATTTCTTTTGAAAATGGATAGTAAAATGTCTTGTTTGAACCTGATTTTTGGATAACGGTATTGGATTCGAATTTAGGTTCCTAAAAACACCGTGACTTAATTCTCGATGGAGCTTGGAATTGGGTGGTGACTCCAATTATTGTATTTTAGATATTCGAGTAGAATTTCTTTAAACATGTTTTCTTTTCCTAAAATTTGGATTTCAAAATAAAAATCCTAAGCATGTGTTCACACTCATATTAAATTAAGTCATTTCTTTATGGAACCTCATCTTGCTTTTTAGGTGAAAGGTTTTCCTAAAGTAATATAACTTAATGGCTTAAGGAATTGTTTTGTTTTTTTAAAAAAAAAAAAATTTTAACCATTTCTTTTAATCCCATTTCTTTTCATCAAAACTCCTTACCCCGCGTTCACACATGCATTTCATTTGAAGCATTCTTTCTCTGAAAATATTAAAATTGCTTCTAAGGTGAGAGGTGTTTTGGAAAGAATAGCTTTATCCGCTTAGGAGCAATCAATCATCAATCTTCTTTCATTTTTTTCCGATGAAAAAGCCTTTTATTTCAAAAATTGAAAAGTCCTCTTTTAAAATAATATTGTCTGCTCATAGTAAGGAAATATCATTACTAGCTAACAATATATTGTCGATGTAAAATGTTAAAATGATAAACTTTCTTTCGTTTCCACATTTAATGTAGACATATGAGTCTATATTAATTGACTCGAAATGTAAGGATATAATCGCTTCTTAAAAACAAAAATATCATTATCTTCAAGACTGTTTCGGGCTATAAATTGATTTCTTTAACTTATAAACCTTGTGTTGTTGACCTTGAATGACAAAACCTTTATTTTGAACCATATTGATTTCTTCGTTCAATTCAACATTCAAGAATGCAGTCTTTACATCTATTTAATATTACTCAAGATCCATACATGCCACGAAAGAAAGTACGTTTCTTATCGATTCGAAATAAATAATAAGTGAAAATGTCTCATGATAATCAGTTCCTTTCTATTATGTAAACCACTTAGTGACTAGCCGAATTTTAGTCTGAATGGGCTTACCATACACTAATCACTTAATTGTATGTACCCATAGAAACGGAATCTGGAAATTTTAAAAGCCTTTCTCCATGCATGTTGAGTTTTCGAGCCTGAATTCTATTCCCTACATTTTTCCATCTTCACCTTGGCATATACTCCATTGTACTTTCAGGATTAAGTACATTTTAAGTGTAGGATGGGAAAAGGAAATTTCTCCCTTTTCTATTTTTGTATGTTATATCTGCTGATGCATGTTAGGAAAGTGATGCAGGTTTAGTGGATATTGTTGTGTAGGATAGTATGATTTGAATTTTTGTTTGATTTTGGCTTTTATGATTTTGTTTATTTTGTTTTGATTTTAAGGAATGTTTTATGTATTTTGTGTGTGTAATGCCAAAATGTTGGATAAATTGTTCTGAGATGGGATATCCATAATTGCTTAGCTATCCTAGAAGTTAAACTTCATTATTTTTTTTAAAGTTAATGACTTGAGATTTTGGAATAAGTATATGAGGAATTATCCCGTTTTTGCTTGTTAGGCATTTTGAGTAATGTTGGTTGCATGACGACAGTGGGATAAGTGCATATAGTGGTTCAAACTTCTGCTCGTGTTTTTATGTTTAAACTGAAATAATGGCTAGGAACATAGGATGAGTAAAGCGACCAAAACACAAATTTTAATTACTCTTGTGAACTATAAGTAAGGACTTTTGAGCCAAAGAACCATTTCATATCCATTCTAAATTCTTGTGAGGGACAATCATGAATTGTATACTATATCATAGAACTCAGTGTTAGTCCTGCACTTGGCATCGTGAGCTTAAGATATGGAGACCCTTAGGAGTAGCCACACTTACACACACTTTGCACACTATAAATTTAACCATTCTAACCCTCTAATTAATTATCCTTAGAATACCCTAATTTGAGCCTGAGCCTTTTTTCTTCATAGCCACAATACAAGGCGATTGCATTAAATCTACAAGCCAAATTCCCTTCACTTTGATTTTTCCCTTTGACCTATCCTCTTCTTTATTTCAAGTTGATTTTGGTTAAGGAAATTCAAATCTATATTTTTAGGTGTGTCCCTTATTCAAACATAATTTGATCGCCTTTCCCTGTATTTATTGTGTAATAATAATAATAATAAAAATAAAAATATTTGTTCAATCAAATAAGTAACTAGTTTTTTTATAGTTTGGGGTGGATTTCAAAATATCAAAATCATGTGCCTTTCAGGTTCATAAGTGCTTAAATTATTTTCTTTTGCCGAATAATAAAGGAACTTTCATTCCCACTATATTTCTTGTGATTTTTTGTGATTCGGAATTCTCCATTTCTTTTCTTCGAATCTTGGGTATATTTGTACATAAGTGTGGGGTGTTTCTCCCTTTCCTCTTTTCATTTCCTTATTTTTTTCTCTAGTTGCTAATAAAAGAAAATTTTGGGGGTTTGGTGATTCATTCCTGTTTACATGTACACATGTGTTTAACAAATTTTTGTTTCAACCTTGAATAGAGGAGTTGTAAACCTAAGTTAACTTTTGACAAACCTTACCCTAACCTCTAACGTTACAAGCCAGAGATTTCCGTTGGATCACTCTGTGATGTCTGTATTTGCATTGATTGAGAGTGTTCCTAAATTTCACCCTGATATGTGAGCGACTTGAGTGAAATCCGGTGAGGTAAAATATTGGTTGTGTAAGCTCTGAATGCTCCTTTTTGTTTGCTTAATTTGTAAATATAAACACGAGTATCTATATTTGTTGTATTTATGTGGTTGTTTTATTGTTTGGAATGTTGTTGCATACTTAGTATTTAGGGACTAGAATAGTTAAATCCTAGTTGGGTTTTCAGGCAAAAACTTATTTTCCTATTTTTAAGTTATTTGCTTAAGGACAAACAAAGTTCTAAGTGTGGGGCAGTTGATAAGGTCGTTTTGACCTTATATTCTAGGTATTATGGAACCCTGTTGATGGATAATTTAACTGGTTTTTGGCATTCGAGTGTTTCATATCATGCATTTTTCTGGTTTTTTGGTTGAGTTTGAGTTTATGTATATCTTTGTTTATTTTAAGTTTGTTTTGATTTTTCTTTGGTCCAAGGTCGTTAAGACCAAGGGCTTACATGATTTGACCCATTTTATGACCTTAAGAGTGCAGGGGATTGAAACTCGAGACAAGGAGAGTTAGGCGCAGGAAGCTAAAGTCTGATGATGGTGCATAATGGAGTAGATCTTTGAAGCCATAATTGACAAATTTGGAAGCTGATTTTGAGGATGAGCATAAAAGAAAGATTAAAGTTCATGATTCGAGATTTCCAACAAATTCAAGATCACGAGAATCGGAGATCGGATGAGAAAAATATAATTGATTGAAGATTGCTAAGGAAAAGAAGGAGGGAAACATATGGCAAAACTCGACGTGTTAGCTGGTAAAGTGGAAACATATGCGAATTGGCTGAACTCGATAAGTTATCCCAGAACTCGATGAGTTATATTGCGATTGAAAATCCTGGATTGGGCAGAAGAAAATACCCTGGCGAGTTGATATTACTCGGCGTGTTCTGATAAGGTCGGTTTAAACCTTATATTCCTTGCTTTATATCATAACACTTGGTGATTTTCATATGGTTTTTGTGTGCTTTATTTTGTGTTTATTATGTTTTATTGTGTTTTGTTTTTCTTGGTTTTGTTTGCTAGTTTTCCTAATTTATTTAGGATAAATGTTGTATACAGCTTGGCCCATATTTGGGGCCTCCGTATTTTGTTGGATTTATATACTCCTGTTTATTGGTGGGTTTCATGTGTTTATTTGTGTTTAAGACAGGTGTGTGAAGTAAAAGCTTTAAAACAGGATTCAGAGGCATGAAAAATGCAAGAAGAGCTGAAAAGAAGCCTGTCATGTCGTCTGAGGTAGGATACCATGGCGTGATAGGCCAAAAATCAAGGAAAGACAGATAGCTGAGGAAATTAAGGCAAATACGCGGATCACGATGTGTGGAATTGCTGGTCACGATGTGACCAGTCAAAAATCTAAGAGTGGCAGAATGCGCAAGAAGAAGGAAGAAAATGCTAGTCATGTCGTGTTGATCACATAGTCATGATGTGACAGTGCAAAATTTGAGAGAAGACATGATTGGCAATAATTTGGGGCAAAATTGCTGGTCACGACATGTCACGATAAGTGACATGGCAGGACCACTTTATTTCGACAACAACTGGTTGTAACCCTAGGTTTGATGGTTTGTTGGATTAGAAACATATAAATACTCTTTGTACTATAGTTTTGGGGCATCTTTCAATGACTCTGAACTCTTGAAGACCTTATAAGTCCCTGAGAGGTTTTGTAAGCTGATTTGCTATTTTGTTTAAGGAATTGTTTATGATTTGATTTTCTCGTTTGTGATTCTTCATCTGTTGATTGAATTTATATAGCGTTCACCTTTATCACATGGCTAATTTTGAAAACAGTTTATATTCGATTGAAATAGGGTTTCTTATTCTCGATTGATTTCTACAATAGGGTTTCGTCACCAACCTTGGATAACTATATGTCATTAACTCTTTCCATCGCTTCTTGTTAAGATTCCAATCAATTTATTAGGGTTGCTTAATCGTGCATGTTAATTTTGTGTTTTGTAATTGCGAATATAGTTTCGTGAGATCCGAATCGATTAGCTAGACGCATATACTTAGCCTTACCTTGATTAAACCCTTGGAAATCACAGAATTGACAACTCCGTGAAACTTATGGGCTAGTAATTTCTGAGTTTTCTGAACTAGTTCACCTCCAAAAAAGGCTTTAATAAACTCGAGTCGAACCGCGATCTGTGGATACGCTATGTTTGTATTTGTCGTTGCACGAACTTGAATTGCTATTTGAGTCCTAATTGATTGGATAGTGTTCTTCTTGAAGTGCCATCCCCGCTTAGTATTCAGAAATCACATAAACTACCTTAGGCAAATAGTTGAAGTCAATGCAAATCAAGATAGGAGAAAGATCACTGTACACGTTAGTTTAGGTTTTATTTTCAGTATTTTACATTTTTGCAATTTATCACCTTTTCGGTTTCATTCAGACATGTTAGGAAATCTAGTAGTTTGGTGCTCGTAGGTACTTTCCTGTGGGATCGATACCTGTACTTAACCAGGATTTATTACTTGACAGCGATAGGGTAAAATGCCCTGTAGTGAGCGCTCTAGTAATTATTTCTAACCACTGCCAGAGGCGTGTCAAGTTTTTGGCGACGTTGATAGGGAAGTAATTTCCTTCGACATTGACCCAGCGGTTAACTATCTGATTTGAGCATTGTATTGTTTTCTTAATATTTGTTTGGCTTTATTTTATTTTATTTTATTTGATTGTTTTCTGTTCTCGGGCGTGTATTTTCTGTGAATTTTCTTTCCAATATATGCAAACTTGCTCTTCCTCAATTAATTCAAATCCTTTGGTTATTGACCCCGAGATTGAGCATACTTTTCACAGGAACCAAAGAGCTAGGAGAAATTTGACGGTTTAAATGGAAGAAGTAGACATGAAAGCTGAGGTGGAATGTTTGAGATATGAAAGGGAGCAGTTTGAAGCAGAACGTGCTACAAGGGATGCATGGTAAGCAGAGTTGATGGACAGGCTGGAGCGTGAAGTAAGGCCGGAAGAAAACATGCTACTAAACAGACAGCTTGTCAGAGATGATAGAGCTACAGCAGACTTGATCGCTCCTCAGGGGCCGAGAGATATGGGTTGGTGATCATACCAGCCAATACAGCCAACAATTTCGAGCTGAGGACGAGCATGATTCAATTGGTACAAAATATTAGCTAGTTTAATAGAGGCATCTTGGAAAACCCCAACGCTCACTTAAATCAGTTTCTAAGGGTAGCTAACACTATTAAAATGAATGGAGTGCCTCACGACATCATCAGGTTGAAGTTGTTTCCATTCTCTTTTAATGGAGGGGCTGTAGAATGGTTCGAATCACTCAGGCATGGCACTGTTTCATCATGGTTCCAAGACAGTGCAGTTAAAGAATGAGATTAATGATTTTCGATAGTTTGGGACATAACCAATGAATGAAGCGTGGTCTCGGTTTCAAAGGCTATTAAGGAATTTCCCCCCACCATAACATTCCTCAGTTCGATCAGATAAGTATTTTTTATCATGGTTTGACTCCCGCTAATCGTGCAACAATTGATTATTCTGCAGGTGGAGACATTTTTAAGAAATCAGCTGCACGTGCAGAGGAACTGATAGAGGAAGTGGTAAGGAAGAGTTCTATGTGGCAGGAAGAGCTGCCAAATCGAAGAGATGTTCACATGGCTTTAACGGGGGAGCTTAGTCCCACTATGGATGATATGAGTCGTAAAATTGACATCATGATGGCCAAGCTGAATTCACTTGAGTTGCAAAGATATGTGCTATGTGTGACTTATAGAGGAAATCATCCAAGCCAGGACTGTCAACAAAGTGAAACGTGTTCCCAAGATGGATCTAAGAGTGCGGACTACATAGGAGGTAATTACAAGTATAACAACTCAAACTCCTATAATATTTCGAATAATAATAACAATAATAATAACTATGGAAGAAGGTATCAACACCCGAATATGTCCTATGCTAATAACCAAAATGTGTTGAGACCATCTTCCGAGTTCTATACTAAGCACCAGAACCAGGGGTTAGGTAAGGCCCCGGTGCTCCAGAATAACCAACCTCTTGCATTGCTCACTCTGCCTCCAAAGCAAGATGAGAGTATGATGAATTTGTTGAAAGATATCTCATCTAAGCTTTCAGAGATGTCTACTAGACTCGCCGATACAAAGGCATTTTACAGAGATTTGGGTAATCAGGTGGCTCAAATGAATAGGGAAAGGCAGGAAAGGCCTTCCGACAGTCTTCCCAGTACTACCGAGAAGAACCCTAACCGCAACCAAGGGAGACAGCCAAGGCAATGACGTTAAGAAGTGGAAAACAGGTACAGATATCCAATTCTGAGACCAAGGGTTAAACTCCACCTCCAGAGGTAAGTGGTGATTCAGAAGAGGTACATGATTCCTTTTCATATTTTGATTTTCAAAATTCTAGTATTCTTGTTAGTACTGCTGATGAAAGAACTGAGAATGCTTCTGAGCCAGTGAGAACTTACGTTCCTAAACTGCCTTTTCCACAAAGGTTGAAAAAAGAAAAGTTAGATCAGAAGTATTCCAAGTTCCTTGAAATGTTTAAGAAAGTTGAATTTAATTTACCCTTAATAGAGGCATTATAAGATATGCCTGCTTACGTGAAATTTTTCAAGGAATTGCTTGCGGGAAAGAAGAAACTAGGAGTCAACAAAGTACTAGCACATACGGAGGAGTTTTCAGCAATAGTAAGTAACAAGCTTCTGCCTAAATTGGAAGGATAGGGGGAGCTTTACTATTCCATGTCAAATAGGGACTCTTAAGATTGCAATGCCCTATGCGACTTGGGAGCTAGTATTAATCTGATGTCCCTCTCGATATTTTGAAAGCTTGGATTAGGTGAGCTGAAGCCCACCAATATGACCTTACAGTTGGCAGACTGCTCGATTGCGGTGAAGATGTCCTGGTAAAGGTAGATAAGTTTATATTTCCCTCTGATTTTGTGGTACTTGATATGGAAGAAGATAGTTTAGTCTCGATTCTTCTCGGGCGGCCATTTTTGGCCACTGGTCGTACTCTTATTGACGTCCAGGAGGGTAAGTTAATCTTACGAATATAGAACGAAGAGGTAACTTTTAATGTTTATGAATCGATGAAGTATCCATTGGATAGGGAGAATTGTAGAAACACAATGAACTGGACTTACCCATTGGCTATCTAGGATAGATAATACCTGCATCTAGAAGATTAATGATCTCTGTCTTTACCACTTCTTTCATGTTGGGATTAAGCCGTCTTTGAGGTTATACATATGGACTAATTTCCTCCTCTAAATAGATACGGTGTGTGTAAAAAGCTAGACTTATCCCCTTTATGTCGTGAATTATCCACCCAAAAGCTCCTCTATGTTTCTGGAGTACCTCTACCAACTCTCTTTCCTACTGACCTATCAATAAAGAAGAAATAACAACAGGTAAATCTCTAGGGG
This sequence comes from Euphorbia neoarborescens, assembly GCA_948330485.1. Classification (NCBI taxonomy): domain Eukaryota; kingdom Viridiplantae; phylum Streptophyta; class Magnoliopsida; order Malpighiales; family Euphorbiaceae; genus Euphorbia; species Euphorbia neoarborescens. The sequence continues at coordinate 2,537 of CAOJCR011167947.1, read as the reverse complement.
TTGAAGGAATACGTACTTTAATTATTGGGCAGTTGCTTTAACTCCAAAGATGGTGGTTCCTCCAAGGATGACTTAGGCACTGGTTTGACCTCTCGCTCTAGCATGTCAATCCTACCTACTATCCTATTACAGTTGGCATCCTCCTCTACTGCTTTCTCGATTTCCCTTTTAAAGTCATCCTCCAAATCATTGTCCTTTTTACTACAAAGATGGTCATGGACACACATATTAGTAAGTTTAGACGCAGTAACATAATTACTAAAAGGGTGGCACGACGGTAACAGAAAATGAGAAAGGGGAGTTAGTTCCCATAAGACCGGTGACTAGGTGGCACATGTATATTGATTACAAGAAATTCAATAACGCCACCCCCAAGGACCACTTTCCTTTACCGTTCATTGATTAAATGTTAGAGAGGATGGCTAGGCATAGTTATTTATGTACAATAGATAGGCTATTCGGCTATATGCAAATCCCCGTCCTTTTGACCAAGAGAAGACCACATTTACTTATCCATATGGGACATTTGCATATAGGGAGATGCCATTTGAATTGTGTAATGCCCTGGCCACCTTCCAGAGATGCATGCTAGATATTTTTTATAATATGATTGAGGATTTTTTGGAAGTGTTTATGGATGACTTTTCTATTGTTGGTAGCTCGTTTGAATCTTGTTTACACAATCTTGATCGAGTCGTTAGCGTTGTGAGGACACTAATCTCGCTCTTAGTTGGGAAAAGTATCAGTTTATGGTGAGGGAGTGAATTGTGCTTGGGCATAAGATTTCGGGAAAGGGAATCGAGATCGATTTAGCCAAGATTGAGGTGATTGTGAAATTTCCTCCATCCACTTCGGTTAGGCTAGTCAGGAGTTTCTTAGGTCATGCAGGTTTTTATCGGAGGTTTATTAAGGACTTCTCAATACTAGTAGAGCCCATGACTAAGTTGCTCCAAAAAGAAGTTTCTTTTGATTTTGATAATGAATGTTTGTATGCTTTCAATACTTTGAAAAAGAAACTAATTAATGCATCGATAATGGTTAGTCCTGACTAGAGTATCCCGTTTGAACTTATGTTTCATGCGAGCGGCATGGCAGCAGGTGTATGTTTAGGACAATGAGTTGATAATATGTTTTGCCTTATATACTATGCAAGTAAGACCTTAAATGGGGCACAGTTAAATTATTCAGTGACGGAAAAGGAATTCTAGCAGTAGCCTTCGCTTTTGATAAATTCAGGTCATATTTTTTTGTCTAAAGTGATAGTCTATACTGAACATGCTGCTCTTAAGTATCTTTTGTCTAAGCAGGATGCTAAGCCTAGGTTGATTCGTTTGATTTTGCTGTTACAAGAATTCAACGTAGAAATCAGGGACAAGAAGGGTGTGGAAAATATGGTAGCAAACAACTTATCTCGATTACCTGGAGGAGAAGCTAATGAAGAAGATATTGTGGACGTCCTAGACATATTGCATGACGAATAACTATTTTTTGTAAATTCTGTCCGTGGTTTATGAATTTCACGAACTACCTTACTGGTAATATCCTTCCATCTGACCTTACTTATAATCGGCGTAAGAAGTTTTTGAGTGATGTTAATTCTTATTTTTGGGATAAGCCTTCTCTGTTTAAGTATTGCACTGATAATGTCATTAGGAGATGTGTGTCGGAGTTGGAAGTGCCGGGTATAATCGGGATGTGTCACGATAAGGAAGCTAGAGGCCACTTTGGGCCGGAAAGAACCCTAGGAAAAGTGCAGTCTATTGGTTTTTGTTGGACCTCAATAAAAGAAGATGGCACCCATTATGTTAGGTCATGTGATACGCTTCAAATGTCAGGGAATTTGTCCAAGAGGCATGAAATTCCCCAGAAAGGAACCTTAAAGTGCAAACTCTTTGACGTCTAGGATTCCCTAAGTTGTGTAATAATCAATATATTCTTGTAGCGGTTGACTATGTATCAAAATGGGTCGAAGCGGTGGCATTGCCCACCAATGATGCAAGTGTTGTGACTAAATTCTTAATTAAAAATCTTAACTCGGTTTGGGACCCCGAGAGATATCATTAGTGATAGGGGATCCCACTTCTATAACCGGCAGTTTAGCACACTCTTGTGGAGGTATGGAGTATATACTTCTTATCATCCTCAAACCAATGGGCAGGTTGAGGTGTCCAACAGGGAGCTTAAGAGGATTCTAGAAAAGACGGTTGGTACCTCCCTTAAAGATTAGAGTTTAAAATTGGATGATGCACTGTGGGCTTATAGGACAACCTATAAGATGCCCATAGGGATGTCTCCTTACCGTCTTGTGTTTGGGAAACCATGTCATTTTCCTGTTGAATTAGAAGATATAGCAAATTAGGCATTGAAATTTCTAAATTTTGAAATACAGGCTGCAGGTGAACTTCATTGTCAGCAAATGTTGGAGTTGAAAGAATGTCGGTTGAGTTCGTATGCAGGTGCGAAATTATACAAAGAGCGGATGAAGTTGTGGCATGATAGGCATTTAATAGAGAAAAGTTTTAGCCCAGGAGGATCGG
>CAOJCR011167405.1:0-11723 GCA_948330485.1 Euphorbia neoarborescens | reverse complement strand
CACAAATGGCTAAGCTGAACAGGGAAATTTAGGAGTGCCCACTAGAAAATTTACCAAGTAACGCATAACCTAATCCAAAGGGACACCAGATGGAATCTGCTAAGGCAGTGACCCTAAGAAGTGGAAAGCAGTTGGATGAATCTTCTTCTGATGCTGGAATCCAGCCACCAGCTATCGAGTTAAGTAAGGAGTCAGGAGGGGTAAGCAACCCTGGCTCTGGTTCTAACTATTCCTATTCATGCTACTAATGATAATAACATAGAATAGGATATTTTTAATCCATTCTGTACTTATGTTCCTAAGATCCCTTACCCCCTAATGGATCAGAAAAAGAAACTGGATCAGAAACATGCTAAGTTTTTAGAAATCTCTAAAAAATTGGAATTCAATTTACCATTGATAGAGGCTCTCCAGGAGATGCCCGCTTATGGCAAATTTTTAAAGAGCTCTTAGCAGCAAAGAGGAAATGGGAGAATAATAAGGTATGGCTCTTTTGGAAGAGTGTTCGACAATTATCTCAAATAAGATTCCCCCTAAGCTTAAGGATAGGGGTAGTTTCACCATTCCTTGTTGCATTGGCAACTTAGAAGTGGTGAATGCTTTGTGTGATTTGGGGTTAAGTATAAATCTTATGCCGCTTTTATATTTTCGTAGGCTCAGGCTTGGTGAGCCCAAGCGCAATAGTATGACACTCCAGTTGGCCGACTGATCTATAACTAGGCCAAGGGTAGTGGTTGAGGATGTGTTGGTAAGAGTGGGTAAGTTCATCTTCTCAGCGGATTTTGTAGTCATTGATATGGAGAAATATGAACATATTCCACTTCTGTGAGGTAGACCATTTTTGGCAACAGGTAGGACATTAATTGATGTGCAGCACGATAATATAATCCTACGGTTGCAAAATGAGGAAGTGTCCTTTAATATTTATAATTATATAAAGTATCCCTTAGATACCGAGAATTGTAGTTTTATTGAATCATATTGTCATCTATTAGACTCCTTTGAAAAGAATATTTACAGGTATGAAAATCAGGAGGAAGGGCAATGTCTACCAGACCATGAAGAGGATACTGGTACATTAGAAAATGAGGAATACACCTGGGTAAAGAGTCGGTTTGAGGATCTCGAGAGGGATGTCAAGCCGAAGGTAAAATCATCACTGGATAAAGCTCCAAAATTGGAGCTCGAATCTCTTCCCCCTAACCTTAAATATATTTTTCTTCAGCCACCTAGTGATTTACCTATAGTAATTTCTTCTCTTATGACAGGTGTACATGAGGAGCAGCTTGTAGAGGTTTTGAAGAAGCATAGGGGAGCATTCAGTGGGTCCATCAATGACATAAATAGGATTAGACATAGCTTCTACACGTATCAGATTTTCTTAGAGGAAGCAGTCAAATCGTGCACCCAACCACAGCGTAGACTGAATCCAAAAATGAAAGAGGTAGTACGGACTGAGGTAATAAAGATACTAGATACTGGTATGATTTACCCAATTTTAGATAGTTTGTGGGTAAGCCCGATACATTGCGTCCCCTAGAAAGGGGGCGCCACATTAGTGGAAAATGAGGCGGGTGAACTTATTCCCAATCGTACAGTCACCGGGTGTGAATGTGTATTGATTATCGTAAATTGAATAATGCCACTCGAAAAGACCACTTTCCATTACCTTTTATCGATCAAATTTTGGAAAGGATTACGGGTCATGAGTATTTTTGTATGCTTGATGGCTTATCCGGATATATGTAGATACCAGTGGCTCCTCTTGATCAAGAGAAAACACCATTATGTGTTTATATAGTACATTTTTATATAGGTGGATGCCATTGGATTTGTGTAACGCACCCGCCAGCTTTCAACAATGCATGGTTGTGATTTTTAGTGACATGACTGAACAGTTGATGGAGGTCTTTATGGATGATTTTGTTTATTATCGGATCGACTATTGGTACATGCCTAGGTAATGTTGATAAAGTCCTACAACGTTGTGAAGAAACGAATTTGGCACTTAGTTGGGAGAAGTGTTAGTTCATGGTTAGGGACTGTATTGTTTTAGGGCATAAGGTTTTGTGGAAAGGGCTAGAAGTGGATCCGTCTAAGGTCGAGGTAATCGAAAAATTGCCTCCTCCTATTTTGGTGAAGCTAGTTAGGAGTTTCATGGGTCACGTGGGCTTTTACTGTAGGTTTATTAAATTTTTTTCCAAAATTGCTATGCTATTGACTAAATTGTTATTGATGGATGCCACTTTTAATTTTGATAATGATTGTTTACTTGCATTTGAGATGCTGAAGAAAAATTAATTGAGGCACCTATTTTGGTAAGTCTTGACTGGTGCCTTCCTTTTGAGCTTATATGTGATGCTAGTGATACCGCTATAGGAGCATTTTTAGGTCGACGGGTGGATAAGATTTTCCACCCCATTTATTATGCTAGCAAGACTCTTAATCACGCTCAGGTTAATTATATTGTTACAGAAAAAGAATTGTTAGTTGTTGTCTTTACCTTTGAGAAATTTAGATCTTTTCTCGTTTTGTCTAATGTGATTATGCATATTGATCATGCTACTTTAAGGTATTTGTTAGATAAACAGGATACGAAACTGAGGTTGATTCGTTGGATCCTACTCCTACAAGAGTTTGATGTGGAGATCAAAGACAAATAAGGAGTATAGAATATGGTAGCCGACCATCTCTCTAGGCTTCCGACTGATGATGTTGAGGGTCCTTCTGACAAGGACATTTGTGAGACTTTTCCTGATGAACTTCTATATGCGGTAACTTATCAACCATTGTTTGCGAACATGGCAAATTATAAGGTTGGAAATTCCCTTCCTGATGACATTTCTTACTCTTAAAAGAAAAGATTTTTGTATGATGCTAGGTTTTACTTTTGGGATGAACCGTATTTGTTTAGGGTATGTGCCGATGATATTATTAGACGTTGCATGTCTAAAAGTGAAGTTCCGTCTATAATTCATAAGTGTCATGATAGGGAAGCAGGAGATCATTTCGGTTTAGAACATACCTGCGGTAAGATATTGTCGTGTGATTTTTATTCGCCTAATATGAAAAGAGATGTTTGTGACTATATTAAGCGGTGTGATGTGTGTCAGCGAGCGGGGAACATATCCCAAAAGAATGAAATGCCCCAGCATGGTATTTTAATTTGTGAGCTTTTTGATGTTTGGAGCATAGATTTCATGGGACCCTTCCCGATGTCACATAGCAACCAACATATACTTGTTGTCATTGATTACGTTTCTAATGGGTTGAGGCCATAGCGTCGCCAACTAATGATGCGAAAGTGGTGCTTAAGTTCTCAAAGAAGAACATTTTTACACGGTTTGGAACCTCCCATGCTATTATAAGTGATGGGGGATCACATTTTTGTAATAAACCATTTGAGGTACTTTTGCATCGTTGTAGGGTGACCCATAAAGTAACCATACCTTACCACCCTCAAACAAGTGGCCAAGTCGAGGTAAGTAACTGAGAAATTAAACGAATATTGGAGAAGATATCAGGGTCATCTAGGAAAGACTGGAGCCTTAAGTTAGATAATGCCATGTCGGCCTATTAGACGATGTTTAAAAAGCCTATTGGTATGTATCTGTTTCGGCTAGTTTTTGGAAAAGCTTGTCATTTACCTGTTAAACTGGAGCACAGAGCTTATTGGTCCTTGCAGTAGCTTAATTTTGATATGATGGCAACAGGATAAAAGAGGATGAAACAGTTGCTTGATCTTGACGAGTTTCGTCTTTCCGCATATGAGAATGCAAAATTCTACAAGGAAAGGACTAAAAGGTGGCATGATAGCAAGATTGAGGACAAGAGCCTTCATTTGGGTGATCAAGTGCTTTTATACAGCTCAAGGCTATGGATGTTTCTGGGTAGGTAGAAGAGTAGATGGACGAGTCTGTTTGAGGTGGTACAAGCATATCCATCCGGGATGGTGGTAATCAGTACACTGAATGGACATCTCAAGCTTAATAGAAATCGGTTGAAGCTGTATTTTCAATGGGTCGATCAAGAAGAGGAACAAGATGTGTTCCTATTAGAGGATAGTTAAAATGCATTGCTAAGAAAGTGGAGCTATTCTAACTATAAACAGAGCGTTTGTAAGTTGTATATTAGTTTTGATTTTGGCATTTTATGTTTGTGTGCTTATTTTGTTATGGTTTATAGGAGTCAAATGCACGGTTTGAGAAATAAGAATGGGCAAGAGAATTGAGGTGAGTTTTCTACTTAAAAAATAGAAATTTTAAGCTTGGCTCGAGAATGGGCTCGACTCGAGCCCAATACTCAAGCATAGGCAGCCTCAAACAGAGGCTGGGCTCGAGATTAGGCTCGACTCGAGCCCAATAATAGAGCATAGGCCTCCATAAAGAGGGGCTGGGCTCGAGATTAGGCTCGACTCGAGCCTAATACTCGAGCATAGGCCTCTATAAAAAGAGGCCCAACTCGAGTTTGAGCCCAAATGGCTCGACTCTAGCCCGACATCTGTTGCGTTTTTTATTAATTAATTATTTTTATTTTTATTTTTCTTCTTCTCCTCTTTTCTTTCACATCCCCTCTCTCGTTCATCTGCAATTCCCTTTCTTCGATCTCTATTTCTTCTTCCCTTATCCTTCGCTTTCTTCTATCTTTCTCAACTCGTTCAACCTCTCTTCATCTCTTCTCTCTCCCTCCTTCCCTCTATTTCGGTTCATTTCTCTCAATTTGCAAATTAGGGATTTTCTATCCTAAGAAATCAGAATGGCACTAAGGTACGCTTTCTCTCTTTTCTCCCTTACTTTCCTTTAATTCCATGCTATTTCCATCTGTTATTGATTTGCTTTTAGGTTGTTAGGTAAGAATTTAGGGTTATTGCAATTTATGGCTGATCAATTTTGCGTGTTTGGGTTTTTGATTCATAACATTGATTTTATGATGGTGTAAAGAATTTTGTAATCTGATGATTCTTGATTTCATGTTGAATATTTCCCAGATTAACATTATAATTGCAGTCCACTATCATGACAGTACACAGGTTAGCTCGTTGGCATTTACTAGTCAATGCACTGTCCATAGTTGATTATGTTAACTTGGCTCTCTCTATTCGCTGCAATTACACTATTCCCAATATGGAATATGCATTTATGATACACAATAATTCATTATTCTGTTTCTGTGAGTTCTGTTGATAGTACTATTATTGTTAGTACCCATTTTGGGTACAATTTGATGAACACGAAGGCTGTAAAATAGATGACATAAACATGTTTTGCCTCAATTTGGGTGTAATTAGACTGGATGATATGACTACGTGTTCACCTATGAGTTATAGCTATCTCACATTTGTTAACTAGTAGTATGATGAATCTGATTTTTGCTTAGGTTTCAGTCTACTTAAAGGGAAGTTAGGATTTGTATACCTTTATGTTACATATACTATGGCTACTTTTTGTTTCTTCACATCTTTTTGTGTCTCTAATTTCAGCCTTTGTCTCCTAATTTGGCATAAGCTCCGTCTTAAAGTGCATTTTGACTCTTAGCTTGTTTTATTTTCTTTTTTCTCTTTTGTTTCTTGTTTTTAATTCCTCCGTTTTTTTAGGATCAAGCTTGTGGCAAAGAGGAGGCATGGAGAAGGATCATCGCGCGAGGCTGAGGGGGATGATAACCCACTACCCCCAAACCAAATAATGGCACCCCTCACCACTCATTCCCAAATAGTAGGCTGCCTATTCTTATTACATAGGGCAGATGACTGGAGACGTTTCGAGGAAATCCGTGAGTATCCGGTCCTCCCTTTTAAACAGTTAGACTTTGATTTAATATGTAGGAGGGTTTGTTAGATGAATTTAATTCATATTTAAATGTGATAGGATGGTGTGATCTAGCAACTAAGGGGGAAATAGTGTACCCCGATCTCACGAAGGAGTTTTACACCTCCCTACATTTTGATCAACAGTACAAATTGAGGCTGACTGAACTAAAGCTTGATTTTTGCCTATTTATGACCTCATATTCCATAAACTTTGAGGCGATCAAGTTGAGTTTGCAAATTCGAGGGAATGCAGATTCCACTTGGCCTTAGGGGATGACCGAGGATGTCTTTTGGCATCAGATTTCTAGAGAAGGGTCATATGAAAGTCGAAGGGCAAAAATTGCCTCTAAAAAAATAGAGTCCTTCGATTCCTACATAAATTTATTAGTTGGAATATAGCAGGAAAACACAAAAGTAAAAGGGTGTCCAGTCAAGAATTAATCATTTTATTTCATACAAAGAATGGGACACCCATTAATTTTGGTAAATTTTTAATCCATAAATTTCAAAATAAGATGTGACATTTCTAGTCAGGGTTCCCACTTGGTCACATAATAACCAGATTTGTCAAATATCACCGAGGTAGCAATTGTTTTGATCGCTTAATGGGGTTTGCCCCCCCACCGAGTCAATGTTAGGGACATGGATTGTGGTCCCTCGACTAGTGGGAGTACGAGATAGAGACCTATACTAGCCTCTGAGATTCCTGATGAGCGATGTCCCAGTGGCACAGGATGAGCTTGAGTCTGATACACCTCCATCTGGGAGGCGAGCATCCATAGATAGGATGGAGAGCCCCATGAAGAGGATGGAGAACATTCAGTTGGGCCAGGAATGACAGATCTCCTCCATGAAGGATCACTTTAGCCAACAGGCCCGCTGAAGGTCCTCTGTTGACTCCAGATTTGAGCAATATGAGGCTCATTTTGCATATCAGGCGTAATGGATGACTAACATAAAGGCTAGGATGGATTGGCAGTCCACTCAAATTATTGCGCAGGTTTCTCAGCTACAACATTTAGAGGCTTCTGCTTCCAGATCCAGTCAGCAGCATGGTTAGCCCTACCCACCTACTATTGCACTACCTCCAGCATCTCCGCCTCTACCTCCCACTTCGAGGTTTGATCAGTGAGTACTCTTCCCTTTCTCTTTTACATACTTTCTACTTATTTTACACTACTCCTATTAAACTTTTGGGATTAAGTGCAATCTCAGTGGGGGTGGCTTTGCATGCTTTTGAGTTTATTTTATTTTCTATTCTTGCATGCTAGGTTATGTCTAGCTTTCTATGTTTTATCTACTGTTCGTGAAAATTCCATGACGCTGATGAATAATACTATGATTATATTTTCAATAGTACTTAGCTATCCCCCGAGGCTAGAATTTTGTGCTTAGAATCGAAGTAGATAAAAGGAAATTTATGAGCTTTAACATGAATGATTCGCCCATTTTTGCCAATAAGTTAACCCTTGAGTTATGTGTTATACGTTTGATCAGAAATATGATATTGCATGTAGTGGTTCAACATTCATAGCACGTTTTTAATTTTTAAACTGCAATATTGGCTAGGAACTATGGTAGGATCAAATAACCGTAGCCTTATACTTCTATTTCTCTTGAGTGACCACATCTCTAGAGCTTATAAAGACCATTTCACATCGGTCTTTCATTATTCGTGAGTTAACTTTCCTATTGAGGGGTTGTAACACCAAATTGACCTTTGACACACCCCTCCCATAACCTCTAACATTACAAGCCTTTAAGAGGTTCTCTAATTTTGCCCTATTTGCCAATGGTTGTGTTGGGGTTGCCATTAGATTTCCATATGATGTGCATTATACATGATTATTTGAGTGTTTTCTTGAATACACCTTGTCATGAGAGCAATTTTTGAGGGACCACTGGTGAGGTTACATTCGGTTGTATATATCCTAAATGTTCCTTTTTCTTTGAGTAGTTTAGACTTGAAAGTGTGTATCTTGTAAGAGTTGATGTCTGCATGTGTTTCGTATGACTGTGAAAAACAATGATGCATGCTTGAGGGTTGGTGAATTATTGTAGTTAAATCTGGGCTAGATTTTCAGGAGAAAGTGAATGTTGTGGTTACGAATTTCTGGTTATTTGCTTGAGGGCACACAAGGTCTTAAGTAGGGGGTAGTTGGTAAGGTCGCTTTAGACCTTATTCTAGGTGCTATTGATGCTCTTATGATAGGTTATTCGTTAGGTTTATGGTGTTTTGTAGTGTATTTCATTCATTTTTAGGTTTTTAGATTAATTTGGTATTTACATATCTTTTAGTTAATTTATGTTTGTTTTATATTTATCATGATTTTCTTTTGGTCCGAGGTCGATAAGACTAAGGACTTGTATAGCTTCACCCGTTTTATGAGCTGGAAAGTGTAGGGGTTTGCCGCGCAAGTGGATCGTGACTAAAAGTGGGTATGACGTCCGATGTGGAGTAAGAATTAGATCTGATCTTTGGACCAACTTGTGAGGCAATTGGGAGTCGATTTTGATGATAGACATTGAAGGAAAGATTTAGTTTGTGTTGCAAGTTTCCAACGGATCTAAGATCACAGAAATCAAAGTTCGGATGAAGGAGTTATGGCTGAGAGAAATCGGGATACAAGTAAGAAGGAAAAGTAGATGGCTCGACTCAAGCCAGGATGCGGCTGAAATTTCTATTTCGACATTTTAACACTATTTTCGATATTCTAACTCATTTTGGCCCGTTTTTTTAGGAATTTACTATTTTACTTGGGAATACTTATATATAGCTGGAGAAAATCTAAATAATCTATCTTTTAACATTCAACTTGATTGACAAACCCTAGCTAGGTTTTCTTTCTTCTTTGTATTTTGATTTCGGATTGTTTAATTGAAAGCTTCTACTTGGAACCTTCAACTTTTGCAGTTCGTTGCTTGCTATTCATAAGTTAACTTTCCAATATAGAATCACATTCACGTGTAATCCCGCCAATGCCAGAGTCCACCGATTCAATAACGATTTTGAATAAGAATTCTCTTTTCTCAATCTTCGTCTTTAATACGAGTTGTGAACTCCTTAGATATTTCGTGTGATTGTATTCATGAATATTTCTTCCATACTTATTGATTAAACTTGCTATTGAAGTTAGGGTTTATGCTAATTAATTGATTAATTTTCATGCAGGCATGATTGATAGCTTCGTAAACTTGATTATATATTTGATTCATATCTGTTATGCGATCAAGCCTGACAACTGGAAAACTGGGAGGACTGACAATCCTACGGAACTTAAGCGTACTTAGTTTCTGAATCATAGAACTAGGTGGGCCGTTCGGATAATGTTACCCTAGGTGCTTCAGACAGTAAGAATAACTATCAAAACCGTGTGTGATATTAATTTGATTGCTTTCATTGCTTTGATATTTAATTGTTTGCAAGGTTATGAGGGATCCATTACCATTATCATTCACAGGCCAATAGAACATCAATTGGCTTTCCATCAAATTCGCAATCAAAGGGTTGAAATGGCATAGATCGTAATTAGGAGTAGGAGTAGATTAACTTAGTTTATTTTTCACAAGTTTATTAAAACCGCCTATAACACGCTAAAACCCTAGAACTAGACTGCGTAGAGGTATTATTCCCTATGGGATCTATACTTGGACTTAAATCGAGTTTTATTACTTGACAACGACAGGGCACATTGCCTTAGAGTTGAGTGTTCAGCATAATTAATTTATATATCTATATCACCGCTGACACTACATCAACCATGCATGATGCCCTGCTCTGCATTATCAATACTTCTTATGCCATGTCATGCATTCCACATGATGCCATGTTATACATCACCATATACGACCATGTCATGCATGATGCCATTCCATGCATCATCAATATATCTTATCCCATGTCATGCATCCTACACGATACCATGTCATACATAACCATACGATGCCATGTCATGCATGATGCCTTACCATGCATCATTGATATATCTTATACCATGTCATGCTCAAATACCATGTCATGCGTTCTACATGATGCCATATCATTCATCTTTAACACATGATGCAATGTCATTCATATATCATGATGCCATGTCATGCACCATCAATATACGATGCCATCTCAAGTATCATCATTCGATACCATGTTATTCACATCACATGATGCCATGTCTAGATGATGCTACGTCATCCCTCTTCAACACATATTGACATGTCATTCATATCACATTATTCCATGTCATACATTATACGTGATACCATATCATTCATTACCATGTAATGCCATGTCATACGTAATGTTGTATATCATACATGATGCCATGCCTCGTACAATGCCATGTCATGTCATACACCAAACGCCATGTCATTTATAAACGATGCCATGTCATTACCATGTAATACCATGTCATATATAATTTCATGCTGTGCGCAATACATAACCCCATAACACACATCACCACCTAATGATATATCACTCTCACCACATAATGCTATGTCATTTAACTTCGACACATAATGCCATGTCATTCATCTTCAACACATAGTATCACGTCACACATGATACCATACACTCATATCACATGATGCTATGTCACTCATCATTAACACAATGCCATGTCATTCATACCATGTGATGTCATTTTATACATCATGAAATGCCTTATCATGCACCATAACATAAGCTCATGTCACACCTTATAATGTAGTTCTACATCCTACATCATACCGCATCATACTTAGGTCCTTCCTCATTACACGTTCAACACTAGGCACGACCTAGGAGGTGCACCAACTTGTTTCGCGACACAATCAATCCATGATTGTGTAAATCATGTCCCTCAAACCCTTATTCGTCTAGGGGCATCGAATATATCGAAGCCAGTCAGCGTACCCAATATATATTTACACTCTCTCATGCATTGGTTTGTCCAAACTCTGTGGAATTGGTTTCCACTTGAGTATTAAAGTCGCCTCATACATATGAGTCCACACGAGTTAGATTACAGTCTTCGTCAGATCCCACATTGTGGCAAATCCTTAGGACATGCATAGTCAGAGGCTCTCATATACTAACTTCTAACAACTAACTCAAAACTAACCATGCATGCACCATATGCATTTGTTACCATTATCTTGGGCATACATCCATCGATGTTACCCAAGAAAGTGCATCTCCTACCAATATACCATATGGCTACTTATCCACATTGACTTACAGCCTTCCGCATATGGTCCCGAATGTGGGCCCCTCATCCTTTTGTTGACATATTGTGTCTCGTTTGTACTTCAACCCAACGTCCTAGTAATGTATATAAGATTAATTATTGCATTTCACACTCTGTGACAACCAATATTTTTTTGTGCATCCATTTAGCATTCTTTAGGATAAGATTTCATAATCATACATTAAGGACATCACTGTCCGACAAGCCTTGCATTTTTACACATCTCCTCATAAATTCTATGTGTCACTCATATGTGTGGCATTACACTAGCATAATTAATGTTGCTACATGCATTTATTTTCGTGTTCCATAGCATACATCACGTGCATACCATCTCACTAACCCTTTTTGTTGCAGCCATGTCATGACATCCATTTCATTCTCATAGGAGATGGTCCCATCAATGTTCCCAAATGCCTTTACCCTTACGGGCTAAGTCCCATTTCATTCTCATGGGCAAGGGTTCTATCAATGTGCCTAAATTCCTTTACCATGACAGGCTCAGTCCCATTACATTCTCACGGGCGAGGGTTCTATCAATGTTCCCAAATGCCTATACCATGACGGGGTATGTCCCATTTCATTCCTACAGGCAAGGGTTCTATCAATGTTACCAAATGCCTTTACCATAACAGGCTAAGTCCCATTTCATTCGCACGGGAGAGGGTTTTATCAATGTCCCCAAATTCCTT
>CAOJCR011167170.1:0-11176 GCA_948330485.1 Euphorbia neoarborescens | reverse complement strand
ATTTTCATTCAACTTATTTAATTACATTTATGTAAATCTAAATTCAATTTGAATGTAGAGTGAATTTGATTGATATATATAATTTTATTCAATATAAATGTGAATTTCAGATTTAATTAAAACTCTCTCTCTCTCTCTCTATATATATATATATATAAAGAAAAAAAAGGAATTGGCGTCGGTTGTTAACAAAGACCGACGCCAAAAGGTAACTATTCACTAACCTATAAAAGACTTTTGGCGTCGGTTTTGATGAAATAAACGATGCCAAAAGTCAATTATTTACTTCCTTTGAAAGACTTTTGACGACGGTTTTTGTTCAATAACCTACGCCAAAAGTCAACTATTTACTAACCTTTGAAAGACTTTTGGTGTCGGTTTTGGTTAAATAACCGACGTCAAAAGTTAAAGAACGATGTCGGTTTTTAACTGACGCTAGGTCTTTGGCGTCGAGGCCTTTGGGGTCGTTAAAAACCGTCGCCAAAAGTCAAGAAAATCGGACGCCAAAGACTTTTTTTGTACTAGTGTTCCCAAACCAGACCATGTTAGCAATGAATGGACAGTAGGGACCTTTTGGATAAAAGTCAGACATAGGCTAGAAGATTGTTTACTGAGAAGAAGTATATTTTCAAAATATGACACTAGTAAAGCATAGAACACTCGAGCTCAATACTCTTTTCTTTATGAAAAGGTATGTAGTGTATACTAAGTTTTCTTGAGATAAAAATGTGACAAAAATCAGTGATTATGGAAAATGAATTAGGGAGAAGTCACGTTGAGATGCAGATAGAAGAATGAAGGAAACTTTATAGATCTACATATGTTGTTGACTGGTCGCGCAGGTTCGCCGGATAAGAGCGATAGAGATAACTTGAATCGCAATGAAAGTGTGTCTTGTCATGTGCGAGTGGGAGATGTTGGTTTTTGGTACGCCCATGAAAATTAGAATTGAATTGAGACCAAAATGTAGCAACTAAA
This sequence comes from Euphorbia neoarborescens, assembly GCA_948330485.1. NCBI lineage: Eukaryota > Viridiplantae > Streptophyta > Magnoliopsida > Malpighiales > Euphorbiaceae > Euphorbia > Euphorbia neoarborescens. The sequence goes on along the minus strand of CAOJCR011167170.1, from coordinate 10,198 downwards.
AAGTTACAGGGACCAAATATGTAATTTGGTGCATATGATGGTTATGAGAAAACTTTTATAAATAGGAGATTCGTTTTCAGTAAACGGTTCAACAGTTCGTTTTTCTCTGTTCCATATACTTTCTCCCGATTTCTTTCAGCAATAAATTCTCTATTCTATTTATCGAAAGAACTTGCGGATATTATCCTACTCCATATTCCATAAAATACGTGTAGAAAAGATTAGTAGAAACGATTCATGACCTGCTCCCATGGGAATCTCAAAAAAGAAGAAATCAGAATCTCTGCTGAAAATGTACAAGTCGTCTTACTTTCTTTATTTCTGATTCCGAATTGGATCTTGTGTCGATTTAAAATCCCTTCAGATATTTTCATTTTGAACTGTATTAAGATTTATTTTTTTTTCTTTGTAAAATTTAAGTTAATTTATAATTAATTTTATTAATGACATTGAACTAAAAAAATTAAAATATAAATTTCTCGCAATTTTAAAAATTAAATTTTAAAATTTTTTAATATAAATTTAATTATTTAATTAATAATTAAACTGAAATTTTTTTAAATTGATAATATTTATTTTTATATTTAATTTTAATTTAATTTATTAAAATCAATAAAATTTTAATTTGATTATCCCATTATCTGGTTGTTTCGGAGGCTCTTTTTATTCATACTCTCTTTCAATAAAACGACAACGCTTCATAATGGATCAGGTTTTGCATAGGCTCGGCTGACGCCGTCGTCTTGCTTACACTTTCTGCTGTCCATCCTCTTCGCGGTTCGTCCCCGAAAAATTTTTCCCCTTCTTTTCACTCAGAAACAACAGGCCGCGCAATATGGGGATTCCGAGTATCACGCGATCGGATTCAAATATTGACCCGGGTTCGAATACACATTCTGCCCCGAGTTCTTCCTCCTCCAGCAAGAATGAACCTCGACGATTCCCTCCGGCGGCTCAGCCGGAAATAATGAGAGCTGCCGAGAAGGATGACCAGTATGCATCCTTTGTTTACGATGCCTGCCGCGACGCTTTTCGACACCTATTTGGTTCGTTTCTTCTGTCCTTACTTTGATTGCTTATCTATTTCTTGAAATTTAATCCCTCAATTCTCTTTTCTTGTGCAGGTACTAGAGTTGCTGTGGCTTATCAGAGTGAGGTTATTAGCCTTTTTCATTATGATTTTTCTTCTAAATTTGCAGTTGAACTTATGTTTGGTGCTATTGTTTATTTTTCTTTGCAGACAAAGCTTCTCGGCCAGATGCTTTATTTCGTACTGACAACAGGCTCCGGGCAGCAAACACTTGGGGAAGAGTATTGTGATATTACTCAGGTACTCCTTCCTTGAATTCTTGATTTTTGCAGAATATCACTTTTTAGACTGAGGATCAAATAAGAATTCTAATAGGATAACATTGACAAGCAAATTTGAGAGTTACATTATCATTTTCTCCAATAGTGGACTAGAAACTTTACCATTTCCATCTGGTTTGAACTGGTACTAGGGAAATTATTCAATGAATGTTCACTGTTTAAAGATCGTCATTTCATTTCTATCTCTTTGTTGACTTTGTTGTTTGCTTTGCTAGGTTGCAGGGCCTCATGGACTTCCTCCAACGCCTGCAAGGCGTGCTCTTTTTATTTTATATCAAACTGCAGTTCCGTACATGGCGGAGAGAATTAGGTTGGACTTTGCTCTCTTCTCTTACGTTTTCAGACCTCTATGCATGATATTTTTAAGTTTCAGCATAGTTAATTTCCTTTTTAGCTCAAGAGTTGCGTCCCGTGGCATCACCCTTTCTGATTCAGTGTCTGAAGATCCCTACAGCAATTTTGGTTCAGGGAATAGTCGGATTGATTCCTCTGCAATAATTGACCTTTCATCTTCCTCCACATCTGGTTCATTGCTATCACGGTTGAGGCAGAAGGTTGGAGAACTCTGGTTGCATATTGTTCAAAGATGGCCTACGGTAATCCTTATGCCAGGGTTCTTCAATCATGATAGCCTTTATGTTATGAATTTCTTTGTTTTTAAATTAATGTCATTGCTTTTGATTGTACTTGGCTATTTTATGGAAAGAATTTATTGTGTATTTAAGTTGTTTTCTTCTTGTGTATTTGAATCTTACTGCTCCTGTCAAGTGCCTCCTACAATTCTCTTATTCCTATGCTGCATAGGCAGTATGACACAAGTTGAAGGAACATATCGATTTTTGTTGCATTCAGGTGCTACCTGTCGCTCGTGAGGTTTTGCAATTGGTTCTACGCACTAATCTAATGTTTTTCTACTTTGAAGGTGATATATAGGGTTAAATTGTTATTTTAATGAAATTCAGGAGCTGATGGAATGAATATTATCTAATAATCAAACTTTTGCAGGACTTTATTACCATGTATCTAAACGTGCATCTGGTATTCGTTATGTGTTTATTGGAAAGCCATCAAATCAAAGGCCTAGGTGCACATATCTTCCAAATTGTACATAAACAGAGTTAATCTTTTAAGTAGCTATCTGTTCTCAAATGATTTTCTGATCATTCAATATTTGATTATCTGAAGTTCTGAACTTTTAAATTGACTATTGGTACAGATACCAAATACTTGGAGTTTTCCTTCTTATTCAGTTGTGTGTCATTGCTGCTGAAGGTCTACGACGCAGCAATTTATCTTCTATTGCACCCTCAGTACAACCAACTTCCTGGGACTCACATCAGGGCTCAGGTTACTTATCATAGTGATAACCCAGCTTCTCTAATTGTTATAAAAGATTAATATATTGGCTTGATAATGTGATAGGTGATGGCACCATCTGCCTAATTTTTGTTGCACAGTTCTATGCGGCGATATAGGTGCTTGAGAGGGAAAATTTGAAAATGTTAATGAAATTGCACCCTGCTTGTAAAAAACGTGCCTTTTATTCTAATAGCGAATAATAGTAGCCTTTCAATTATCCACACCTGTCATTGTTGCACTGATAAGTTAGAAACATTGGATCAACTTATATGCCATGTTTGGTTCATGGAATAGAGGAGGAATAGAATAGCAATTCCATGTGGAATAGCTATTCCAATGCTTGGTTCAATTTTTAATTATGGAATAACTATTCTTCAATTGGGGAAACCAATAGCTATTCCATACTACACCAATTACATTTTTTATATAATTTTATTTTATTTTTTCATTTTACTTTTTTCCTTTTTTTCTTGAATGTCTTGTGTTCATTTATTATTTTGTGTTTTTGTGTTTTTCCTCTATTTATTTTTTCCATTTCTTTTACTTTTGTATATTTTTCTTGTATTAAAATATTTTATTTCATTTTTTATTCTTCCTTCATTTTATTTGTTTTTTTTATTTTCTTCCCCATTTTCCTTCTGTGATCTTTTTTATTTATTTAACTCAATTTTACCCTTTTTCTTATTTCAATATGACACATTCCATGTATTATTTTAGTGTTGGAACTGAACATTAGAATATGATGGGAAAAGTAATTATTATTCCATTCCTCTATTCCATTTCATGGAATAACTATTTTATTCCCACCCTATTCCATTCCGTCAACCAGACATGACAATAGTGTCACTACGTTTTCTTTTGAAGTGGATAACAGTGAAAGAAAACCCAACTTAAGAAGCTTTTCATCAAAGATGTTCACTGCACTTAATCCAAATGCCAGTCATTTAGTTACGTTTTAATACTTCTCAATATTTAGCCTGTTTGAATATATGATGTTACAGAACTCTTCTGTTTTTATTTTTCATAGGACGACGCTTACCTGTCCTGAATGAAGAAGGTAGTTTGATACCTGTGGAAACTGGCACAGGGGGATGGGTCTCAGAATCTGCAGCAACTTCTGAGGTATAATTTCAATTTTCTCATGGATGAATGTAAGTTCCCTAACAGGAAAGTTTTTGGTATCTGGAAAAGAAAAAAATATGATGGATCAAAAGCAATCTCTGGGAGTCACTTTCTTAAGAAAATCCCCATCCCTGGAGTAAGGCTTCACACAGGCCTTTATGTTGGTGGTTTGAAATGATTAATTAATAATGCAATGATTCATAAATTATATAATTTAGGGCTTTTCTTATTTCCATCGTTTTGCTTTCCTGCACGAGATATTATTATTGATGCTCCTTGTAGAAATGGCTGGTAATCTTATGTAGCTAGCATGTTTTGAATATGTCCAACTTGTTTTGCTTCCTTTTGTTACTCCAATATGCTCATCTTTTCTTATGATGTAAAAGTTTGTTTTCAACGCTATTTTGCTAACTTTCCATGTTATCAGTCTAATACAGCAACTGGAGCAAGCAAATGCACACTCTGTTTGAGCAATCGACAACATCCAACTGCTACTGCTTGTGGCCATGTTTTCTGCTGGTTCTCTCTCTCTCTCTCTTACCTGTTTATTTCCTTTAGTGTGCCTTTTCTTCTGTGTTCGAGCGAGCTACGTGATCTTGCTGATCTTCTGCTATTCATGTTTGTTTTGCAGGACTTGCATAATGGAATGGTGTAATGAGAAGCCAGAGTGCCCTCTCTGCCGGACCCCTATAACTCATTCAAGCTTAGTTTGTTTATATCATTCAGACTTCTAGCATTTTGAGAAGATGGGAGGTTAACCTCCGTGAACCACTGACTACATCAAAGTGACTACAGCAATGCACTCTTGTTTCTTTGATCATGCAAAAGATAGAGGTAAAGAAATGAGGATGAAGGGTTATAAGCATCAAAAAGCTCTTTTATACACTTGCTACGGTAATACGTTTCATTTGTGTTGCAATAAATGATATCTTAATATGCCTGCTGAATTAGTAATATGGACTCGTAATATAGAGAATTGCTGCATCATAGTGGGACATAAATCAATGTATAGATTGAGAATCTAATGATGTCACCTTGTAGCATCGAGGATGAAAACCAAATATATTGACATTTCTAACTAATTTTTGCTTCCTGGTTTGAACAGACGAATATGTCTACTTAAATTATAAGAAATGATTCCTTTTGTATCAAATTTTCTTTTGCACTGTGAAAACTGAAAAGAGGGTTAGTAATGACAATGTTGTAATGGATGTAATTGTGTTATAGGAAGTACAATTGGGTTATTTTTATTAGTTTCGAACATTTCATTAATTGGTCAGAATTATGCAATAGTAAGTTGATTCTTGTATGATAGCAAATTATTTTCTCTTTAATGTTATTTTGTTTTTGGTCAGTTATTTAACATCTACAGGTTAGTGCATGAGTGTTCGGCAGAATGTCAAAAGAAAAGATCTGTGTAATGTTGACAAATTTGCCATGCATGTAATATTGTTCTAGCAAGTACTATGGTGTGTCTTTTTACATTTGATTAATATCAAACATGTCATTTATTATTTAGAATTATGCAATAGTGAGTTGATTCTTGTGCAACCTTAAAGATATAGTATTTTCTCTTAAAAGTTATGTTGTTTTTTTTGTCAGCCATTTAATACCTACGGGTTCAGTGCATGAGAAAAGGCCTTTGTAATGTTTTGAGATGAATGATGAATTCTCTTCAGATTTGATACAATTAGCTAATGGAAGCACTCCTAGTGGTGGTGCCTTACCTAGTGAATATTTGCAAAGACCATCCAATTACAATGGTGCACAAAATGCTACTGTCATTGAGAACTTCCTTCTTAACATTGATGAATATATCAAAGGCTTGTTGATATACAATTAGGAGCAAAGATTGCCACTACATAGTCATTCCTCCGAGACACGACATAACATTGATATAGATGCCAATGCGTTGATGTCAAAAGAGGTGAATCGCCCATTGAAACATATGAGCAATTTAAGACTGAGTTGCATTTAAAGTTCTATCTTGCTAATGCTAGCAAGGAAGCCAAGATGGCACTTTAGAGTTTACATCAAACAACTAGCATATTCGAATATGTTAAGGAATTCAATACGACAATACTCAATGTAGATAACATATCTAAGGAAGATTCCTTCTTATGCATTGAGGAAGGCCTAAAAGATAAGGCCAAGGCAGAAGTAAACAAAAGTAGGGCAAAGATGCTTGATGAAGCTATTCGAGTCGTCGAAAATATGATCGATTACTCTGCCCAATCAAAGAAGACCAACTCGGTTACAAGTCGATGATCGAAATATGGCCAAAAGAAGGTTGCTGAAAGGAAAGATGGTGAACACAGAAACACACTGGTGGAAATTTGAAAGAGCCATTCCAAGTCATGAAGAGTGCAAAGCCGCCAAAGCCATGCTTCTTTTGTGCTGACGTACACTGGACATGGGATTGTCTTGAATGAAAGACTTTGAATTCCTTAGTGGTACTGTAAAATGGCAAGAAGGTTAAGAAACCTGAGGCAGAATTAGGTTCTCTTTAACGGTTGGTTTCATTATCCAATGGCTATACTACAAAGAACGACGGAAAAGGGTTATTCTATGTGGATGTGGTTATCAATGGTAATATTGCCTTTGCAATGCTTGATACAAGAGCCACTCACAACTTCATTAACATTTAAGAAGCTAAAAGACTTGGGATGAAGTACACGGTGGGAAGTGGCACTACTAAGGCGATAGACTCGATGGAAAAACCAATTGAAGGGGTTGTTGAAGGAGTGAAGGAAAAAATTGATGAATGGGAAGGTGAGCTTGACTTCTCTATTTTGACTATGGCTGATTTTAAGATAGTATTGGGCATTTTCTTCTTTTACAAGGCAAAAGCATTCTCTATCTTTGACACTAGTTCCCATATTATCAACGATGCATATAAAACTCATGTGGTTCCCTTCACATGCAAGAAAAAAGCTACCTCAATGCTTTCTGACTTGCAATTCAAATCCAGACTGAACAAATCCGAATGCTTTTTAGTAAGTGTAAGGGAACTTAGTGAGAGAGAAGAGCAAAGTATGGCCTTGAAATGCTTCCACCCTACATACAAGTTGTACTTGATGAATTCAAAGATGTAATGCAAACCGAATTACCCGAAAAGCTTCTGCCAAGGTGTGATGTTGATAATGAAATTGAGTTGGAAACTGGTGGAAAGCCTCATGCCATGACACTCTATTGGATGGATTCTCTAGAATTAGAAGAATTGATAAGACAATTGAAAGATCTAATTGATTCTGGATACATCCAACCCTCTAAGACCCCTTACGATGCCCTAGTACTCTTTCAAATTAAGAAGGATGGTACGTTGCCGTGAGCACGAGATTTTTTTCCGAGTCGATGATGAATTAGAAAACACTGACCTCTTATGCTTAGTATGTATTTTTCTAGTTTGACCAAATAAGAAGTTTGAAGAATGGAAAATCAGGAAAGGGCCTCCAAAGTCCAAGTCAAATAGTCTAACCAGTCAAAAATAAGAAAAGTCAAAAGTCAATGCATGGATATAGATTATATTTGCACAGATATGACTTATAATCGGGCTTACATAGAGCGAGTTTCTATTTAGTACGTAGTGGTTTAATTGCACAACTATAATACAAAGACATAATCAAAAAATTTAAGTCTGATTGAAACTAAAAAAAGAACAAATCCTATATAATTAGGATTCTTTATCTTTAGTTTAAAAACTCCTTTTTGAAACCTATGGGGGACGTTTGGACCTTTTTGCCACCTTTCATTCAGAAAAAAATGTTTAGCTAATAAAAAAGAGAGAAACATAGTGATTAAACAGACAGTAGGAGAACTTAAGATTCAAACTTGAAACAGATCCAAGGTGGTTTAGAAATCAATTCTGAAACTACCAAGGTTTGTATAAACAATTAGCAAACTTGGATTTTGGAGGCAGTAAGGATTCTCAAGTAAGATCGCTTCTTACACCAAGCTAGAGGATTACATGGCATCGAGGTAACCCTGAGACTTATTAAATTACTCTGTTTACTTGTTATTATTATATGCTTGTGTGTGTGAGTGTTTATTTGTATTTCTGCACGTTTTTATTCTTGTGAATTAACTTTATTTCTTGATATTAGAGTCGTACGACAATAAGTAAGACCGCACAACTATAAGTTATATCCGCATGGATATAATCTATAGTCAGAAAAGAGGTTGAAGAAAGCCGTGAAGTTTTAATATTTAGTATTAACGATTTTAACACGTGTCAAACTATGGGTGCACAATTATATCTATATCCATACGGATATATTCGTTAGCTCTGCAATTATCTTTTGATCCAGAATGTCAGACCTGATTCAGATCTAATTGTATTCTATTTCTACCTAAATAATACACTCATTCAGTTTATACCGTACATGGTTATTATAGTCGAGGAGAGTTTTTTTTTAACCGGAACAGTATTTACGATTTTTATTGTACATTGTTGTGAGGGGATGATGATTTTTGAAAATGGATTTTTTTCCTTTTCGAAATAAAAATTGAGTTGTGTTGATTAGGTCCTTTCTGAATTGGACATTAACCCATGCAAATGCGAATTTTATTGAAAACATTTTAAAAACAAAAATACATTTAAGAGACTCGAAAACGAATCTCTTAAAACAATTACTGGAGTTATCATCCGGTTCTAAGCTCCACTGAAAATTAAATCACGGTATTACTCAAATCTGAATATGAGCCCAACACTGTTTACCAGAGATTTGGGTACCGATGAGAACTTATTAATCTTTTTTTCTTTAATTTTAAGTTGGTGAGTAAAATAAATAAAAAATATTTACAATAGCATAAAGTCTCAATTTCTCTTCTTATTTTTATTGTGAACATGTATTAGAAAGTGGGTAAATAAATGCGGAAAAATAAACACAGTTTATAATTTTTCCATATAAGCTATATTGAGGGGTACATTTGTAAAATTTTGGAGATCGGGGTACAAGCACCTAAAATACACGGTGATCTAAATACATAAAAGAATAAAGCATACATTCAACATACATAACATATATTTAAGTAATTAAAAACAAACATAATTTAAACACCTTAGACTAAAATAGACATACTCGCATTTTAAGAATTGGAAAATAAGATAGCTCCGAATTATTTATTTAGAGGGCCGATCAATTCGACCTAATTAGCCAAACCAAATCAGTTTGGTTTGGCCGATGGATTCGGTCTCGATCCAAAAATATTTTTTGGTTTAACGAATTTATTTACAAGTGTCATTTATTTGAAAAAAATTGACTCGTTTTTTAGTTATTAATTACATGCAATTTTGACGGGTCAGTTATCCAGAAACTTAAGGGGTCCCCTTCATTGGACTATGTTAGCGGCCCTAATACCGACTTCTTGGCGTGGCTTTCTAGATGCATACATGATTTTACAAAAATTTAAATCTAGGTCAAACAGCCAAACATATGACATTTATGAATTAAGAATAAAAGGAAACTTAAAACGGAGGTTATTAGGTCTTAGATTTTTGCCTTTAAAGGCTATTATTTATTCCGATTTAGAGAAGCTCAACAAAAGATGATTCAAAAGAAAAAAAATCAATTAAAGGGATTGGATTTGAATTTGAATTTGAAAACATGTTTAGGCTTAATGGACTTGTGTCCTTAAACCTAAAAATAATATTGTTCGGTGAATTACACATGACTTCAATTCACCTTACTAAAATTCTAATTAATAAATAAAAGCTTGTTCAATAGGCTTAAAACAATTTCTGGACATTTGAAATCAAAAGCATGGGTTTACTAGTAAGCCAAATAGTAAGCACGAAAGAAACAAATGATTATTATCAAAGTTTCTCTAAATTTAGAAAACAAACAAAACACTGTTGTGAGCGCAACGACTTTTCGTGGAAAAGAAAATTTTAAAAAGATAATTTTTCTAAAAGAAAAATCAAAAGGAAATCAATTTTTGAAAGAAAGAAATTTCCAAGCGAGTGGAGTTTTCCTTTCCTAGTACCCCCCGCTAAAAGGCGGACCCAAATAGGGACTTGAGGCTTTCAGAGGAAGGATTTCCAAACAAATGCGTGTTTGAGCACTTGCTTGGGGTTTTGAAAGAAAATAAATTTTGAAAAAAAGAAATCCAATATAGATTTTGAAAGAATTCGAACTTGAATTTCTAGAAAACAATTTTGGAGTCGCCACCCGGTTCTAAGCTCACACCGGGAATGAGTTCACGATGTTGCTCGGATCCAAGAATCGAATCCAAAACCGTGATCCAGAGATCGGGTTCGGACAAGACACTTACTTATCCTTTTTCGAAAAGCTTTTAAGAAATCGACAATTTTTTAGAAAAAGAAAGAATGATTATTTGCGCTAAA
>CAOJCR011165403.1:0-11341 GCA_948330485.1 Euphorbia neoarborescens | reverse complement strand
TTTTTTAATTTTTTTTTTATAATTTGTATGTTATATATGAAAATTTTTTAATTATATGCTGTGTTAGTTGTTCGTGTATTAATTAAATGTTTGAATGTTTCAGAGAAAAGGTTTTTTTTTTTTAAGTTAAGTTTTAAAGCTAAGGGCAGTTTAGTCTTTTGCAGGGACAACGCTTAGTAATCAGGGGCGGCGTTTAGTAACACCCAAAAAAATTTACAGAAAGAGAAAAAAAAAGAGCAAAAGCAAAGGAAAATACTTGGTAATCTCATTTTATATAGTATTTTTAGGAATAGTTTATTAATAGATTTTTGCATTCTTATTTTTAGTTTAGTATTATTTTAATTATTTTGGTTATTTTTATTTAGTTTCAGACTTTTAGCGTAATATAGAATTTTATTTAACTTTATCTTAATTTGTGTTAATTTTATTCTTTTAGAAATTCCACTTGGTCTAGGAATCCTAGACCAACATGGGAGCTGATTTAGCCTTGGATGTCTTCTGCAAAAACGTAGCTTTATGTGTCAGCTATCTAACGCAACTTGAAGTGTTCGATTCAGACTTGAATTGAAGAAGTTATGACTGATTTTCTAAATGCTGTTTAAAGACCTGCGGATCAACTAAAAATGTTGACTTTCTCCATTAAACATATCACTTAATTCTAGTTGGACAATAATTTTTATTACTCCTATATAACAGGTTGACGCAGGAAAGAAAAGAGAAATTTTGGTATAGTTCTGGAGTACTGTTGATGTGGTATTCCAGACCAATAGAATATAAATATATATTCTTTTAACCAATAAAAAATTATATTATTTAACCTAAAAAAAGCATGAACCTTTTTTCTCATTTATCTAACAGGAGTACCATGCTCCGATAGTACACCAATATTTTTCGGAAAGAAAAAGGAGACTTTCGGAAAGAGAAAAATTTATCAATTCCTTAGAGCAAAATTCAAGAAACAAAGAGGACGATGATCGGATTAATTCGACGAGGCATTTAATTTGTTCATCTATTTTTCTCTACTTCATCTTTGTCCGAGAAGAAAATTATCAATATATAATTATTCACATTGTGATATTAATTAAATTGTCTGGTAAATACAATAAAATTGGTAAATTAATTGTTACATGAAATCAATATATCGGATATCCATTTCATTAAATTTTCTCTATTCCAATTGCACTTTTAATTTTATTAGCAATTTATTATTTTAAATTAAATAAATTCAATCCAAATATTCGTTTGTTTAGGTAGTAATTGGTAGAATAGTTATTATTAATATTCAGTCTCCGTGTAAACGGTTTTTACTTATTCTTTATTACTTGATACGATTTTGTGCGCTTGCAAATTTACAACATCAATACCATCGGAAGTATCAGTATAGCATTGAACAAGAAGCAGCAAAGCAAAGATCGACGAGAACAAAACTAACACAACCACTAACGAGAAAGAAAGATCAATCGGAGCCATTGCAAAGCTTTAATGCCTCTATAACGTGGAAAGAAAGAGGATGCCACAATTCGTCGGAAAAAATGGCTGACAATGCCATTCTTCTTCAACCAGTTTCAGGCTTCAGTAAACTACTACCTCCCATCTTTTCCAGGGGAAGGTGTGGCGAGTGTCCCTCGTCGCCACTCTCCTGCACCGCCCCTGAGAATGACAAAATAAATTTATTTTATCAAAAACAAAGTAAGCATAGAATTGTCTTTAAAAGTGCTATAAAATTTATAATTAAAAGAAATATATTAAAGCTGATACATGTATCAAAATATATACAATAAAACCTTAATAAATTAATATGTAAAAAATTATAAACGTTTTTTTTTATAGAAAAAAATTAATAAACTTTATTAAATAATAATATTTTTCATTTTATCCAACATGATTCGCGTAGCTGAAGTTACGGGCAGTCTACATGGTTGCCGCATATCAAGAGGGGCTCCATCCACATCTCACTTATTTTTTTTTTTTTTTTTGCAGACGGTAGTTATTTCTTCTTTTAAGCTAGTGTGGAAGAATGTCAAACTCTATAATCAATTTTTGTCAAATATGAGGAAGCATCGAGCCAGCAAATTAATTTATCCAAATCGAATATGATGTTTAGTCTCCATGTTGACGACTCAGAGTTGAAGTTGTTAATGACTTTGGTCACTATTTGGATATGCCTTCCCATGTTTGAAGAAATAAGGGGGCTATATTTAGGTACTTGGTGGATAGACTTCGTCAGAAAATACAAGGATGGAACGTTAAAAAGCTATCTCAATCCGAAAAGGAAATTTGGATCAAGTCAGTTGGTCAATCCCTTCCGACATACATCATGGGGGTTTTTCTTTTGCCATTAGAGGTGTGGTAGTGTTACGGACTGGGTTGAGAGAAAGAAAGTTTGAAGGTTTTAACCTTAAACCAACAAAGAGTTTTGAGGTGAATCCACTACTCTCCAAGGGATACTCTTCCTTAAACACAAGGAATAAAAGAATTTGTATTCGAAGAAAAAGTGTCTTACAATGAAGAAAAAGAATCTTTTATACTAGGTAAACTCAAATCTTAGTTACAAAACAAAGTTTAAAAGACAAAATAAAAATGATAACAAAATACAAAATAAGAAATGATGAGCTACCAAAGTTATCACAAAAAGGGAAAAGATAAGTTGTAGGTTTCACCAGAATGATAAAAAGGTATAATGTCAAAAGAAGGTAGTTGGGATTCGTGTCAGGAAAGGTAATTGACTACTACGTCACCCTATTGGGCATTCTTTGACTCGGCATCCGGTCTTCTTCATCAGTGCTTTGGTTGTGCCCATCCATCAGGCGCTTTGATCTTCGCACCCTGTGTGCATTTGACATCAACCACCTGCCCAGGTGCTGTATCCGACTGGTTGTTAGATCCGGTCTTGAGCTTTGGGCGCGAGGATCCAGCTCCCGGTTCTTAGATGTTCTCATCATTCTCTCTTTCTTCAGAATTTATCCTCAAATTATTAGGTGGATAGGGAAGTGGTTTATCCGTCTTGTAAGGAATCAGGTCCTGAATGTTGAAAGAGGCTGATGTCTTTCCTAGCCATACGGGTAACTCGAGAGCGTAGGCATTAAACTGAGCTTCTTTTTTACTTTGAAAGGGTCGTACTTCCTGGCTCTCAATTTGCTGTTGGTCGCGTTGACGAGTCTCTCCTTGCTCAGACAGACCATCCCTTCATCCCCAACTTTAAATTGTAGCTCTCGCCTGTGCTCGTCTATTATTGCCTTCACTTTGTCATTGTTCTTTTCTAGGCAGTTTCGTACTTCCATATGCATTGCCTGGATCTCTTGGACAAGCTTTTCAGCTGATACATTCGGTCTTCGAACTCAAGGGACATTCCACAGGTCTGAAGAATGATTCGGCGCCCAGGTATACACTATTTCAAATGGACTACGCTCGGTCATCGAATGTACTGATCTATTGTAGGCAAATTCTACTTAGGCGACAGCAAAGTCCCAAGTCTTAGTATTCTCCTTGCATGTGCTCCTTAACAAATTGCCTAGAGTCATGTTGACGACTTCAGTCTATCCATCAGTTTGGAGGTGGGTGGTTGTGCTAAACTTTAGAGTGGAATCAAACAACTGCCAGAGAGTCCTCCAAAAGTGGCTGAGGAATTTGGTGTCCCGGTCTGACACAATGCTTTTTGGTACTTTATGCAATCGCACAAATCAAACAACTGCCAGAGAGTCCTCCAAAAGTGGCTGAGGAATTTGGTGTCCCGGTCTGACACAATGCTTTTTGGTACTTTATGCAACCGCACAATCTCCCGGTATAAAAACTTGGCAATGGATGAGGCATCATTAGTCTTTCGTTAAGGGAGGAAATGAGCCATCTTAGAGAATCGGTACATAACTACGAAGATAGAGTTCAGGCCCCTCTAGGTTCGGGGTGCCCAAGGACAAAGTCTATTGACAAGTCTTTCCATATAGAATTCGACACAAGTAGTGGCATGTGAAGACCAGTATTCTGGGTATGTCCCTTATCCATTTGACAGACGTAGCAATGTTCTACAATGCTTCTCACATCCCGCCGCATCTTGGGCAGAAATACTGAGTACTGACTGCTTCATAAGGTTTATCCTGCGCAAAATGTCCGGAAAAGCTTCCTCTATGAAGTTCTCTTATGACACGTTCCTGGATGGATGTGTATGGCAGACATAGCTGGTTTCCCTTTATAAGTTATCTGTCCATAACATAGTAGTCCCCATTACTTCTCTTGATCCAACATGAATCCCAAATTTCTCCAAAGTTAGGATCATCCTCACAGTCATCCTTTACATGCTCAAAAGTATCTAATTCCAAGAACACAATTTTCAACAAGGTCACACGTCTATTGAGTGCATTCGCCACCTTATTTTGAGATCCAGCCTTGTGGACAAGCTTATAGGGGAACTTATCAATAAAAGCAGTCTACCTGGCATGTATTGGATTCCGAATCTGCTTCTGGTGCCCTAAATACTTCAATGTCTGGTGGTCTGTATACATGATGAACTCTTTCCCAATCAGGCACTGCTCCTAAGTCTTCAATGCTCAAATCACTGCATAAAATTCTTTTTCATATATTGTCCACTTTATCCGTGCATCACTGAGTTTATTGCTGAAGTAAGCAATTAGTCTCTTTTCCTGCATTAGAACTCCTCCAACTCCGCTAGTATCACATTCAACCTTAAACACCTTATTGAAATCCAGATAGGCTAAGACCGATGCCGTACTCAATTTTTCTTTAATGAGAGTGAAGCTGCTCTCCTGTTTGGCTCCTCACTTGAAACCTCTTCCTTTCTTCTGGCATTCGGTTAGTGGTGCAACAATTGTACTAAAGTTCTTGATGAATCACCTGTAGAAGGTTGCCAATCTATGAAAACTCCTGATATCTCTAATATTCTTTGCAGTCGGCCACTCTCGGATAGCTTTCACCTTCCCTTCATCTACTCGGATCCCACTGCTACTTATGATATAGCCCAAAAACACTAAGCTTTCCATCATAAAGTCACATTTCTTAGTGTTAGCATACCATTGGTTTTCCCGTAGTAATCCAAATACTACTCTCAAATGCTCTGAATGATCTTCGGGATGCATACCATAACAAACTTACCAATAATCAAACGAAGTACCTGGTTCATTAGCCACATAAATGTACTTGGCGTATTGGTAAGATCGAATGGCATGACCAGCCACTCATACATTCCATCCTGGGTCTTGAAGGCTGTTTTCCACTCATCATCCTCTCGGATCCAAATCTGATGGTCTCCACTTCTCAAATCTATCTTGGAGAAGATTTTGGAGCCGCCTAACTGGTCTAGCATGTCATCCAGGTGCGGGATAAGAAACTGATACCTAATGGTTATCTTGTTAAGGGCTCGACTGTCTATACATATCCGCCAAGTACCATCCTTCTTTGGTGTCAGCAATGCAGGTACGACACACAGGCTCATACTTTCTCGCATGTGACCTTTCTTCAAAAGTTCCTCTACCTAGGCTTTCAAGACCTCATTCTCTTGGGACGCATTCAGTAGTTTGAGAGATTTGGTAATTTGGCTCCCGACACTAAGTCAATATGGTGTTGAACTTCCCTCAGGGGCGGCAATCCACTCGGTAACTCCTCAGGAATATATCCTGGAAATCAGCAAGTAGTGGTTGAACTTCACTCGGTACTCGAGTGGCCTTACTCTTACATTTGGCATGCGGCTTAACTACTAGCAAGTAGATCTACCGAGTCTCCTCACAATCATTCTCAAAGGATTTTCGACTCGAACAAGTGACTAAGGCTACCTTCTTTTCTGTTTTAGCTCCATCTGTAATAGGTGTCAATACATATTGAATCCCTTTCTTAACAAATCTATATGTGTTCTTTCACCCTGAGTGTTGGGCATCTACATCAAATTGACATGGCCTGCCAAGAAGTACGTGATAGGCATCCATATCCACCACATGACAATAGACCTCATCGGTGTAGGTGTTAATCATGAGCGGGACTCTACAGCGTTGAGTGACCCGTATCCCTCCATCATTCTTGATCCAGCCAACACTTTATGGGTCCGTATGCACTTTAGGCATCAGGCCATACTCTGTACGGCGTTTGAACTGACGATGTTCTCCTGACTCCCACTGTCTATGATTACGCTGCACTTCTTACCTTGAACTTGGCATCTTGTCTTGAACAACTGGTGTCTCTGTCCTTCACCAATCTGGCTGGACATTAACATTCTTCTCACAACATTTACCGCATATGCGGCATCCGGTTTATCTTCACTTCCTTCCAATGGTTCACAACAGATATCGCCCTCAGCATTGTCCTCCTTATCATCGTCATATCGCTCAATCACATTGGTACTTCATCTCGTGGATAGTCGCTGGATTTTTGGACAGGTTCATTACACTTGAAGCATTTGAACGGTACGGGTTTGGCATATGGATTCGGTGCTCGCATAGGGGTGGCTGCTCCCCGATGCTGCTTCCCTTCTTTTTGCAATGGTTGAGTCTCGACAGGCGTCTTCATTCCGACTCTACCTGCTATATTCTTCCCTTTGTCTATTCAGCTTGGAGTTTCTCTTCCAGATGCAGTGTCTCCTGTCACCCGCCAATCATTCATCCACCCATAGTTTCTAGGGTGCGTGCTTGCTTCTACTTCTTCCTTCAAGTCCAAATTTCTGGCGTCCTGTACACTTAAGACCTTCTGTATGCCTATGCGGTTCCTCAGATTAGCATGAAACCCTTCGAAGTAGTGAGCTGCTCTCTGGGGTTCAGATTCGGCCAACTGAGCTCTAGCTAACAACCTCAGGAACTTGGTTATGTACTCATGCATGGTTCGGTTCCTTTGAGAACACTTGCTATATGCATTAGATATGTATTGTTCATAGTCCAATCGTAGAAATCGCTCTCTCAACATTGCCTTTATCCGTAGCCAGGACCTGTGTGGTTCCCTACTCCCTCTTCGATGGATCTCACACATCTGGTCCCACCATACCAAAGCTCCTCCTTTCAACTGGTAAGCCACCAGCTTCACTTTTCGACACTACGCCATAGATGGCCTACGACAACAACAAAAATTGTTACATTTGGTACTGAATTCGTTGCATCAGGGTCAAAAAGGGTCTAAGGCAACGAAAAATATGAACAGTACTTTGTTGGTATATTGCGCGTTACCTTTGCTCCCTAAGGCAATGAAAATTTTTCAAAGGAAACGAATTATTGTCATTGCTTTATGTTACTAAATTTATTGCAACGAAATGCAGGTAATATCAAAGGCAACAAAAAATTGACACAAATGCAACGAAAATATTGTTTCTTTAGTAATCTAAATCCATATCCATATAATTTTTAAGTAACGAAATCGGAACTAAGGCAAAAAAGTTTTGGTTCAATAGCAATGACATATATTGAAAGCAACGAGAATAATTGTCCAAATGCAACGAAATATATAGCAAAAGCAACGAAAAAAGGAACAAATGTGAAGCAATTATTTGCAAAGGCAACGAATATTATGAACAAAGGCAACGAATATTGTGTAAAAGGCAATGAGTTCTAAACTGATCGGCTTAAAAAAAAAAAAACGCAACAAAATTAACTGCAAAGACAACAAAATAAAAGGCAAAGGCAACGAAATTTTATATATTTAGCACCGAAATTTTATATATTATATTTAGCAACAAAATTTTTTATATTTAGCAACGAAAAACAAAATATGGAGCAACAATATTTTCAGTAAATTGCAAGACCTGTAATAACATACACAAATACCATAGAAAACATCCAAAACAGCATTGAAAGTAATCTTCAAAACATCCTAAAAGCATTGAAAGTAACAGTCAAAACATCCTAAACAACATTGAAAGTAAAGTTTCTAATGTCAGAAAACACCGATAACAGAATAAGCAAAGCATTGCTGACAGAAGAAATTATCCTTCATTGTTGACATCAGAAGGGGCTGACAGTTGAGCAGTTGGAGCATCAACACCAAGAAGACCCAGCTTTTCAATAACAAACTGCTTGAACTGTTTGAGACTATCGAGTTCTTCTCTGAACGCATTTATGATTTCATCTCGAACCTTTGAAATGGTCTCCTCCATTTCAAGTTGGGCTGCATTGCGAAATGTACTTGTAGCAGCTGAATATTCGGCACTACCTTTTGCTTTCTTAATAATGCCCATCCTACCAACCATCAAATCCTGACCATGAGACAGTTCAGCAATGTGTAACTTATCGTTGTCGTAGGCCATCTATGGCGTAGGGTATACTCGTATACTCGAAGAACCTCTCTACCTCGGACAACCAGTCTAAAAACTCTTCGATATTTAAATCTCCATCGAAAGAAGGTAGGTCTACTTTAAGTTTATAGACTTCATCCATCCTGTGTTGTGGATGTCTCGCATTTCTTACAAATCCACCCTGGCGTCTACCCCCATGATCATCAAGCTCATACTTTGCTTCACTATCATCATAATCATGGAGAGGTGGTTTATTCATCTTACCACTTCCACTCATCAGGGTTCAGCTAGACTCTGAAGCAGTGGTGGAGACAATGGTCGTATACGTTCCTCCTCGTCTGACCTTTGGGTGGTGGTAGTGGTGGTTATTGCTAATTTGAAACTCCTTCCTCGTCATCTTACTGTCTTCGGGGTTATCTGAGAATGTCAAGGAGCACTCTTTTGAATTCATTAAACTCATTCCTCAAGGCTTGGGTTTCAGCTCTCATTTCTTTCCTTAGATCTTCCATGTTCTTCTCCAAAGCTTCAACTTGTTCTTGTATGGCTCTTGATTGGACAATAGCTTAAAAGAGGTTTTAGGTCAGGAAACAATGATTCTCTGATACCAACTGTTACGGACTGGGTTGAGAGCAAAAAAGTTTGAAGGTTTTAACCTTAAACCAACAAAGAGTTTTGAGCTAAATCCACAACTCTTCAAAGGATACTCTCCCTTAAACACAAGGAATAAACCTTGAAAGAACCTTGAAGGTTTCTGGAATTTGTATTCGAAGAAAAAGTTTCTTACAATGAAGAAAAAGAGCCTTTTATACTAGAGAAACCCTAATCTTAGTTAAAAAAAATGGTTTAAAAGATAAAATAAAAATGATAACAACAAAATAAGAAATGATGAGCAATCAAAGTTATACAAAAAGGGAAAAGATAAGCTGTAGAAAAGGTTTCACCAAAATGACAAAAAGGTATACTGTCAAAAGAAGGTAGTTAGGATTGGTGTCAGGAAAGGTAGTTGACTACTACGTCACCCTGCTGGGCATCTCTTGACTCTACATTCGGTCTTCTTTATCAGTGCTTTGGTTCTTCCCATTTGTCAAGTGCCTTGATCTTTGTGCCCTGTGTGCATTCGGTATCAACCACCTGCCCAGGTGCGGTATTCGACTGGTGCTTAGATCTGGTCTTGGGCTTCAGGTGTGAGGATCCAGCTCCCAATTCTTGGATGTCCTCATCAGCTAGGAGATGGAAACAATGTTAAATGCCTACTGGTGGAGGAGATGGGTGAAATGGCAGGCTTGGAATAAACTTTATGTTCGCAAAGCATGGGGTGGGGGGCTCAACTTCAGAAAATTTCATGAGTTTAACTTGGCTCTACTGGGCAAATAGGTATGGAGATTCATTACACAACCTCAAGCACTAGTTTCCTGGGTGTTTAAGAGTAAATACTTTACCGCATGCAACTTCGTAGATGTAAAGAAAGGCAGCAATCCGAGTGCGATCTGGAATAGCATAAGAGCCACCCAGTCTTTAATCAAAAGTGGTATATTTTACAAAGTAAGGAATAGGCAGCACATTAAGGTTTGGAGTGACCCATGGGTTGGCACTCAATCAGGTAAGATAATTGGACAAGCTTCAAATCAAGAGGTAGAAGAGTTAAGAGTGGTGGAATTAATTACGGTTGATCCAATCCAGAGATGGAATGAAGAGGCTCTCTAATCCTTATTTTGTGACCAAAACTATCATTTGATTAAAGACATCCCCTTAGTAAACAACGAAGTGAAAGATAAGATTATATATGGAGGTCGATAGGAAAGGGGAATACATTGTGAAGTCAGCGTATTATGCTAAAGATGGAGGGGTCTGAATCAATTTCGGATGAACAACAACAATACCCGTGGATGCAAGTGTGGCAACTAAAAGTCCCACCGAAGCTCAAACAGTTCTGTTGGAAGGCTCTTCATAGGTTTTTACCGATGACAAACAATCTCAAACGAAGAGGAATAGAGGTAGAGGATAGATGGTCGAGCTACAGCGGGGTTGAAGAGACAGTAGAACATTGTTTATGGGACTGTAATTTTACCCGTCAAGTGTGGAACCTCACCCCGTACGGCAGACTGAATTGGAATTGAGGTCCTCGAGAACTATGGCGACAGATGATTGGCAAGCCAAGAGAGGAAGACATAGAAAGTGTGGTGGGTATACTATGGTACCTCTGGTATGCTACGAATGAGTTGGTTTGGAGCAATCGTAATATTCACCCGCGGGTCATCGTTTCACAAAGCAAAAGAATCATTTCTAATTGAAACCAAGCACAGGACAATAATCGACAGTTGGATAATGTTGTGCAAAGATGGAATCCACCTATTTGGGGACTCAAATGTAATTTTGATGCTGCCTTAGACACTGAACAAAGAATATCCATTGTAATTTGGGATGTATAAGGCAACTTTGTGGCGTGCCGATATGCCCCATATACAAGTCTACTGGATCCTCTCCTTAAGGAAGCAATTTCATGTTGGGAAGTGCTAAGTTGGATTAAAGCCTTTTATTCGGGACCGATTATTATGGAAGGTGATTCTTCAATTGTTATCCAGGCTCTCTGCAGAACACTTTGAATGAGGATAGTTCGACATTTGGTCTCATTATAGATGAGTGCAAACAAATTGCTGCCAATATAAATAGCTGTGAGTTTAGAGCAGTTAGACGAACAGCTAATATGGTAGCTCATGAGTTAGCCAAATTAGGTCTTATTAGTACCAGGTGTTACTTACAGAATTAATTTTCCACCTTCTGTTATTATTGACATTTTGTATTCAGATTTGAGGGGTGCATAGAGGTGCCAACCTAGTTAGAATGTCTACATTACTCCAATATTAATTTATATTATTTTCATTATAAAAAAAGATAATTATTTATTGATAAAAAACAAAAAGAGAAGGGCTTTATCCACGGGGGATAGCTCAGTTGGTAAAATCATTGTGCATCCAGATACTCTTTCAAGGGAAGTCTCGAGTTCGAGCTTCAACCCCCGCAGAAAGCGTATTGGAGCTGCGCGACGAAGATTAGTCCGGACCTCTTGTAAATAAGGATATCTGGAATATTTCGATAAGGATAAATTAATAAAAAAAAAAAAAGAAG
>CAOJCR011164876.1:0-10756 GCA_948330485.1 Euphorbia neoarborescens | reverse complement strand
TCAAGTTCGACGATCTGACTCTGCCTCAAATTCGGTGATCTGAGTCTGCCTCAAGTCGAGTCGTTACAAAAAAAACATTTGTAACCTCAAAATAAATTAAAAAGACAGGACTTTGGCGCGTTAAAACAGAGTTTAGAATTTAAACCAAAAGTGACAGTAGCAAATTTTAAAAACAGAGTATGTAGTTTCTGATACTCTTTTCAACATATGTCCACATTTTTTACTAACTAAACAAGTATTTGGCAAGGAAAACACATCATAATTGAGTTGAGCTCAATATTTTACCTCTTGAAGCGTGCTTTCACTACGTATGCGAACTTGAGAATGCCGAGTTGCACCCGAGAGCTTCGTCACGAACTAACTTGAACCAAGCTTTTGTTTGCCAAAGAGAACTTGTTTTGATCTAAAAATTCTCAAGCACAAGAATATTTATGGGTTAAATATCTTATTCTTTAGATTTGTTTTGAGTTTTAAATGATTTTAGAGAAAGCTCTGCCAATATGAGTGAAGAACAGAGGAAAACCCAGGGTAAAAAAGAAGTCCCTTTCTAAGATGATATAGGTGATTTGATGTTGGGAGAGAGGTCAGGGAGATGATCACGAGTGATGGAAGTCTAAAAAAGTAGAGAGTTGGAAGAGTTTTTTTTAGTTTGCAATGTGTTGGTGATCTCTTCTAAAGTGAGCAGCCCCCTCCTCCCTTTTGTTGCCTACGTTGGTCAAGGGACAAGTAGGGCTGATGTCACTTTGTCTCTGCTCCTTCCCCTTTTGGAATGGATGTCAACCTTCTTTCCCTCTTATATGTAAAAAGAAGATTTTCAATTCCAGCATTCCACTCCCATCTTTTGCCTCCCTTTTTTATGTCCCAAAAAGGCTGTGGCAGGATAAAGTTTTGGTTGGGTTGAGGGTTTGGGTTGGTTTGGGAGAATTAACTTGGTTATAGGTGATGAGTGATGGGTTAGGGTATGGGGATGGTTTGGCTTAGGTTTGGTTGAGGGTGAGGGTAAATGAGAGGTAATTTAGGTGATGGTTTGGTTAAAGGGGCGGTTCGGTTAGGGGTTCCAAGGAGATAAGCTCCGGTCGGGCTCCGGTTAGGCTCTAGTTTGACTGGTTTTGAGCACAAACCGAAATCCTATGGCTCCATCTCATTAAAACACTTGACAAACACTCAGATCGGGTCTCAGTTGTGATACTTTCGGTATTTTATGACCCATACCGCGTGTGCAAACACTGAAAAGGTACCGGTTTGGGGTTTCTCATTATTTCTCTAGGGAAAAATCCTGGTGCTCACACTCTTGTTACTTTCTTTTTCTAGGCTACCATAAGATCAAGTGCTTGCAATCTTGACTCATCCAACTCTTGCAGCTCCATCATCATAGCTTCACTGTACTTGTGAGTGCGGGATATTTTTATCCCAAGGCTATAATAAAAATGACACCCGTCAATTACTTTTCTAGTTTCAAATATCCGTTTGAGTTGACCGAAAGAGATCGACGACTCCGGTGCCGCACCGCGAAGAACCCGTATCAAGATTCTCCTTCAGGTTTGAGCTTTAGAATCCAACGGGGGACATATGGCCTTGGCCTTTACGGGCTTGGGCCCGTATACCCCTGGGCCCATTTCAACCCAACTCCATATTTACCCTAATTCTAATTCATCCATATTATTATTTATTCAATTTAATTAAATAAAATAATAATGGGATATGATAATTATAATTAGGTTAAGAGTTAAGGGGATAAATAATTCTCTATTTCAGTCAAATTTAAAGACCATTTAATGAGGTATTGCCACGTGTCCAAATGGTAATATATAAACCCAAATTAGGGTAAATGTGAATGGGGGAATCAACGTTGCAAGGAGGGATTTTCCTTCAGCAGCCATTTTCTTTACTTTCATTTTTTTTAGCCATCAGCAGATCCTTTTGGCTTTTGATTTTTTTTACCATCACTAACCCCTTTCTTCATCATCCTTCAACTCCATCGCCCTCTTTTCTCAGTAACTCCCATTATCACCTCTATTCCATTTCTACTTTCTTAATCCATTATAGATTTTCTTTAACCTTCACTGCAACTTCATCTCTTCCAGTAAAATAATCAAATACCCAAATCCAACATTTCTAAAACCACTCACTAAGAACTTGAAACAGAAGATTTCGTTAATAAATCTCTCTGTTTCATAACTCTTTTATTCGACAGCATCATTAAATAACTCAAAGGAAATTTATTTCGAGTTCGAAGTGGGAAGCACCGGAGCGTCGTGAGTCACCACTATCAAATACTCACGGATATTCGTCGGAAAGGTAATATCTGAGCCACATTTATTTCATTTGCTGTCATTTTCCCTGATTGTTGCCTGTTAATGTTTTTAATGTGGTGCTCTGTTTTTGTTTTCAAAGTTTGGGTCTTTTTTTTACAAAATGGGTTTTATTCTCGTAAAAGATGGTGTATTTTGTTTTGTTTGTAAAGCTTGTGGCCATCACCTGTGCAATAAAAGGAACATCACTGTTCATTCCTAATAAAAAACAATCTCAAAATTCTTTTAAAAAAATATAATAAAATACATAAAAATGAAAAATGAGCAAAGAAAAAATAATGAACAAAAATATGCATGTTTAGTACGTTTTTTATTCGTTTCTTTAAGTTTTAGTTTTAGTTTTTATAATAAAAAAATATATAAGTGCATATATATATATATATATATATATATTGGCCTGTATTAATTTTATTGTCAGTCTGTCTTTTTTATTTCACCCTGTTTTAAACTAGAAAAATAATAATTTCGGTCTAACCTAATCGTTTTTGCTACCTTTTTGTGTCAAAAATAAAGATTTTTCAGTCATATTTATTTTCGGCGCGCATTTATTTATTTACCGCACTTTATATTTAATTTGTTGTGCTTGATGTTGTGCCGTTAATTAGACGTGCTTATTTATATGTGTGACTTAGATTTAAATTTTTTCAAATATATGACTGTTTTAGAGACTTAGCTAATATCGGTTTAGGGCCGCAAAATCAGGCCCACGAAGGAAATTTTATTTCTGAATATTTGACTCACAAAAAATACATGCTCCAAAAACTAAAATACGAGCCAAATAATTTCTAAATAAATTTCACTACAACCAAATCCAAAAATTAGCCAAAAATATTTTCGGGCCGTTGCGAGACCATCCCTCGGCCCAAAATGTTCGGTCCAATAAAATCACTTTAGATCAAACATCCCCCTAATCGCATGACCTCGAGCTATCGAATCTTCCCCTTCTTATTAAAATGTCCATTTCAAGCATGTTGACGTTCTATGTGTTTACTTTCGTGCAATTATGCATGTTTTGTATGCGTGGATGAATCCCTGACCCCTGTTTTTAACAAATGTATCCCCTAGGATAGTCTGTTGTGAAGGGCTATAATTATATGTTTATTTATCGCTTTATTTATCTGCTTTTTGTTTGCGCGTTCACTAAAATTAAAAGAATTAAAATCAATTCTAGGTCTTTAAAAATAAAAATGTTTCGTTTGCTAAAATATTATCGATTTTCTTTAAAATGTATTTTAGAAAAAGGATAAAAAGATGTCTTGTCCGAACCTGATCTCTAGATCACGGTTTTGGGTTCGACACTAGGATCCGAGTAATACCGTGATTAAATTCCCGGTAGAGCTTAGAACCGGGTGGCGACTCCAAATACCATTTTTAAAGGATTAAGTTATTCCTTTTAGAACGTTTTCAACTATATTTTCTTCCAATTCAAAATCTTTTTCCCAAACTTTCGAGAGCGTTAAATCGCTCGCTCCAAAAGTTGTTTTGTTTTGATAATTTGATTTCCTTTCAAACTTTCGAGTTCTTCAAAAAGCTCACGTCAAGAGTTGTATTACTTTTTCGATAAAAAGCCACTGCGCTCACAGTGGCAACTCTGCTGGGGATAAGAATTCTTTTCAAACTTTTTCCAAAAAGTTTTGAAAAACTTAAAATTGTTTTGAAAGGAATTTTTGACAAGCCTTTGAAAGACTTTTTCAAAAGACTTCAAAAGAAAATCGACAAAATTTTGGAAAACAAAATATTTTGATTTGCTTAATCCATTCCAAATGGATTTTTACTTTTTATGTCTTTACATTTTCAATAGACTTGCATTCCCCAATTAGGACCACTATACCTACCCCGGTTTCTCAAGAAAGTGTTGCTATGTGCTTACTAGTTACTCACAAAGACACCTATTGAGTTACCACCGATAGCCTCATACCTTAATCTATCTTGTTCGAACCTATTTGGGGAGAGATAGATGGTATATTTTGTTATGGGATCCTCCTTTGCTATCCGAACTTTGACTTCCCTACATATAGTAGCCGTAGAAATTTCCCTTAGGTTTTCCAAAACATAAAATAAAATGAATCTAGTTTCGACCTTTGCCATTCCCCGTTAATGGAGAAGAGACCCCTACCTAGGAATGGTTAGAGACTTTACCACGTGGAGATATAGGGTTGGAAACTACGTTTCGCATGCTATTTTCTTTTGCTTGTGTTCATATACCTTGGTTATATGCTTTACGATCAATCATTCCATGTTTTAGCACGCATTGTATGCCACACTAACCTACGTCTATATACAACCACGTACGGTCGTGCATTATACCAGTTGCCATGTCATTCATATGTCGTGTCGTAACCTTTTGCCATGTCATGCATATGCCATGTTGTAGCCTTTTGCCATGTCATTCATATGCCATGTTGTAACCTTTATCACGTCATTTATATGCCATGTCATAACCTTTTGCCATGTCATTCATATGCCATGTCGTAACCAATTGCCATGCCCTTCATATGTCATGACTTTTGCCATGTCATTCATATGCCATGTCGTAACCAATTGCCACGTCATTCATATGTTATGCTATATCCATTTGCCATGTCATCTATATGCCATGTTGTAGTCAATTGCCATGTCACCCATGTGTCATGCTTTAACCGATTTCCATGTCATTCATATGCCATGCTTTAACCGATTGCCATGTCATTCATATGTCATGCCGTGACTTTTGCCATGAATTTCATATGCCAGGTCGTAACCAATTGCCATGTCATTCATATGTCGTGCCGTATCCATTTGCCATGCCATCTATATGCCATGTTATAGTCAATTGCCTTGTCACCCATGTGCCATGCTTTGAAGATTGCCATGTCATTCATATTCCATGCCACAATCTTTTGCCATGACATTCATATGCCATGTTGTAACCAATTGCCATGTCATTCACATGCCATGCTTTAACCAATTATCGTTTCATTCATATGCCATGCTTTAGCCTATTGCCATGTCGTCCATATTCTATGCCTTAATTAATTGCCATGTCATTCGTATGCCATGTCACCTGCACACACATCACCAGATGTGTATTAACGATTAGCAATTAATTATTGAGTACATCACACAACCACACTCGCATGTCTATATATGCCTGGAGATATGAGTCTATGTACAACGTCCCTATGTATCTATGCATGCTCACGTGTAATATTTAGGTGGCTAGTTTGTCTCGTCTATAGTCGTTTTTCCTTTTAAACATGCATAACACCAAAATTGCATACATGCATTGAGTCCTCACCAAATATTTACACTTCATCCATGTTACTAATGCTTTTTGTGGTTTCCAAGACCAGTTGAGCTGCATTCACCATGGATGGCATTCATGAATCAGGAGTTAATGGCCCGCCAGGGGCCGGTCCAGTAGAAGAAGATCGGGCAAGCAACAATCCAGCCTACATGACTAAGCAAGAGCTGTATCAAGCTATGGCTGACTGGATATCCTCAGAATAGTTTTTGGGGGCGATAGCTAATGTAGTGACTTCCCTTCAAAAAGCACAGAAACCAAAAGTGATTACTGAACAAGCACCTCTTATGGAACCAGTGAGATTCGAAGAACGGGCACTGCAGTTTAGGTAAGGGTTGAATCAGTGTTGGGAGTTGAAGATAAGACCGATCTTGAACTGAGAATGGAAGCACGCTTAGAGAAGCATGAACAGGCTCAGAGAGCACTGCTAGATCTAATGAAGGGCTTATTGAACGTCAAAGAACTTCCCTATATAAAACCTCAAGAGCTTATAGCTGGGGGATTAGAGATATTTCTGCCTGGGTTTTCTATGCCTAGGTTTCCAGTTTATAAGGGAAAGGGCTACCCTGCTTCCCATATTACTCAATTTGTGACAGTTTTGACCATGGCGGGGCTAACACACAACCAAATAGTCCATCTCTTCCCAACTCCTTTGGAAGGGGAGGCTACTAGCTGGTATAACCAGCAGCCAGAAAATATAAAGAAAGATCTAGACCTCCTCTCTGTCGAGTTTGTGAAAAACTATGCTTACAATAATATGGAGTTTAGAACCACTCTGCAAGACCTGGAAGCTATGGTCCAGAAGGTTGGGGAGCTTTTCCAAGATTACTATGAGAGGTGGATTAAGACTATGAATGACTTATCAGTGAAGCCGCCAGTGACTGAGCTAATAGTGAAGCTTGTAGATGGAAGCCTAGATGTTTACAAGAAGGAAATGAAATATAAGAGCTTTCACTCATATGTTGAGGTCTTAGAGATGGGAAAGAAAGTGGAGAAGTATGAAGTCATCCCCAAGTCCACTAGCTCAAGTTTCAAGCGGCAGGTGCATCGACTGCTTCTTCGTCTGCTTCAAAGCTAGCTATTCCTGAGGTAGATGTTGCCACCATTGTCAAAGCCTTAGAAAGCCAAGCAGGCAAGAGAGCTTTTGTCAACCCTTGGGCCAAACCTCTGAACAGGATTTTCGTAAAATGACAAGCTGTCGGACTTCTCCAATCAGTGAGACCTTTCAGAATGCCTTCCCTTGAATAGAAGTCAAATTTCTGCTCCTACCATGTGTTGGGCACGCATAGGACTGATGAATGTGCAGCACTAGTTACTACCGTCCAAAGATTGGTGGCAGAAGGGAAATTAGAAGAGCCAACTCTGGCTAAACCAAGCACGCAGAACAATCCCCTCCCAAAGTTTGGAAACCAAGTGAATATGGTTCAATCAGGCTTGACCTCAGATTTTGTTTTCAAGTAGCTCATAAAGGCAAATCCTACTATACAAGTGGTCAGTTCCATGAAGGCCACCATTGATGAAAAAGTTCCCAAGGAGCATGACCTTGAAAAGATTGAGATAGCTGAAGAATGTGAGGGGTTTACAGATGGGATGATTTTCACCGCCCGAGCCAAAGGGAAAGGAAAAGGGCCTTTCAGGTTGGAAGACATCAAGATTGATGATACCGAGGATGAATTTACTATGTTCCAGCAGCAGTCATAATACCCGGTATGCTCCCAATTGACCGAGACTTTTTTGATTGCTAAAGACAGTCAAGTAACCAATGTCACCCAAAGTGGTCGGGTTTATCTGCCAAGGGATCCAGTGCCAGTCGCACAAACTCAGTTGGCTATTCAAGTAATCCCTTTTTGTCCCGTCCAAGAAGTGGATAGAGAGGAACCTATAGTTCTGGAGCAATTGAAGAGAACACCAGCTAGAATTAGCATTTGGAAGCTACTGTTAGAGTCAAAGAAGCATCGGGAAGTAGTTGTCAGAAAATTGATGGAGGTAGATGCGTCTCCCTTGTCCTCGCCTGAGGATGTGTGCAACATGATCATGAGAAAGGATAATTCTATGGAAAGGGATCAAATCACCGATCAAAGAGCTCCTGTAATCACCTTTAGTGATGTCGACCTCCCGAAAGAAGGCAAGAAACACAACAAGGCACTCTTTCTGAAAGTATAAGTCATGGACCGAACTGTGCCCTGTGTCATGGTCGATAATGGCTCTCGGCTAAACATTTACCCTCTGAAGATACTCCTGTTCTTGGGAATGACCGAGGAAGCCTTACAGCTAAGCAACACAGTGATAAGGGCATATGATGATAGTAAACGGTCAGTGCTAGGTACATTTGTGACTGAAGTTGAGGTTCAAGATGTCAAGTCTGCGGTAGTTTTCACAGTGATTGACATTCCAGTGACATACTCCTTGCTTTTAGAAAGGCCTTGGGTCCATGATTTGGGAGGAGTCCCCTTACATTCTACACCAAAAAGTGAAAGTTCCTATTAATGGGAAGATTGTGAGCATTGAAGCTGATGAACCGTCAGTGCTGGCAGCTACTGCCTCTTCTGAAATTCCCATAAATGGTTTCCAGGTGTCTATGCTGAACTGGGGCAAGCCAGTTTCTCCACCTCAGTGGATGGAAAACTATCTGGCCCGCCAAAAATATGAAAAAGGAAAGGGACCCGGTCGAAACTTGTAAGGTGATCCCTGAACCAATCCACTGTCCTTTTCAAATGAACACAGATGGTTTAGGAAGCGGGAAACAGGAAATTTGGAAGCGAAAGGATAGGAATGCTAATAGGGGTGCCACCTTCGTCTGAGGGGGTGAACAAGTCTATGATGGGAGAGTAGAGATGGTCAATTACGCCAGAATCATGGTACCCGGCTTTGAGATTTTCTGTGACGTGATGAACTTTAGCCAATATGTGTATGGGTTTGGCGTCAATATGCTAAAGAAAGAGACTTCTGTGGAACCCTTGGGAAAGCCTCCTGTAGACCCAAAAGGGAAATTGCCGATGGAATTAAAGAAAGAACACTTTGCTGACCAGAAAGGTGAAGAAGCTTCGAAACTGTTGGACGGTCTGTCACTGTCAAATGGAGCCAGTAAGGACACTCTCGAAAAAGGCATGGAATCCCTGAAGATGTCAACCAATGAGTCGATTGGAGGAAGCAACAAGGAGGAGGCCTCCATCAGCAGTAGCCAAGACCCTCCGCCTGTGGAGGATAATCAACTTTATTTAATAGATGTAGCTTCTGTCTTTAATCTGAACACTGAAGCCCATGAGGCATTGAATGAAATGAAGTCTAAGTTTTCTTACTCGTGTGTTATTTTTGTTGATGGCATTGCACATATATTTGAACATTCATTTCATGTTTTCAACATCCACGACACTGCATTGTATGAAATTAATTTGGGAACACAGGATGAACTTAAAATGGTAACCATATCGCAAGATCTTACTCGCAAAGAAGAAGCCGACATCACAGCAGTACTACAGAAAAACACAAAAGCCTTTGCATGGACATACGAAGATATGTCGGGGGTGGACAGAGAGATTGTTGAGCATCGGATCCTGACTGACCCCAATTTCCCTCCAGTTAAACAAAAGCTCCGCAGAATTTGACCAGATGGGCCGCTAAGTGGTTAAACCGTAAGCACACTCTATTATAAAACTCGGGAGTCCCGGCCTGAACGAAGCGGATGAACCGAGGTGAAACCCAAGGGACAAATTGGCGTGTAAGATGAGTGCAATGGTAAATGTGTACGAATATATGAATATAAGTGTGAGGTACATAAAAATAGAGAAGACAATGGAAAGTAAAAAAATAGAGCTTAGGGTCCGCTCGGTGGATAAAAAGACGAATAAAAATAGATTGTAAAAAGTATGGGTGTATCCGGTCTTAAAGGATTTGAACAGTGTTAAAGCCGAGTGAATATGTGCCGAATGATAGAGGAATACTTGAGGAACAGCCGATATCTAGGTTCGATCCCCTTATCTAACCGAGTCTAATCCGGGATTAACTCTCGCTATACTCGGGTGCTCAACTAGTTACACTTGGTGCGGCTTCTCCTTAAACCATTCAGGATTCAGATAGAAGCTATCTCTAACCCACCCAGTTCCTGAGATCCCACTGTGGTTATCTATCACTAGCCTTCACTCTCGTGGCCACTAGTGAATCAGCGCAAGCATAGAGGTGATCAGGCTATACACATACAAAAATCTTAAACACAGGGAATCCATACAACACCTACTTCCATGAAGGAAACCAACAATAAGTAAAGTTAAAAACCTTTATTAGCAGATATCACCCACAGAAAGGGGTGATACGCACTCAAAATGAGCTTATTTGGTGTACTTATATGGCATAATTCATGTGTATTTTGTGTTGTTTAATGTGTTTATCCATGTTATTTTGGTAATAAAAACTTATTTTGTGAGGATAAAGCTTGTAAGCCATGGAAATTAACAAACTATGAAGATTGGTGAAAAGTGGGATAAAAGGGTGGTCTGGTTAATACCGAAAAGTGCATCCAGCAACGTTGAACCCATTTTTGAGGCAGTTAGAGGCCGATTTTGGAAATTTATATTACAGACAAAGTTAAAGATAGTTCTTTCATCTTTCCAACGGATCCTGAATCACCTCATTTGGACATCGGATACGAAAGTTATGGGCAAAACAAGAGAAGTTGTCTAGTCGTACCAAGTTTTTGGCACCGTTGCCGGGGAATAATGGTGTCCAGTAGGAGATTTGTTAAAGTTATTGATTTATGAATGTATTATATGTACATATTTCAAATATTTGCATGTGGTGATTAAATTTGTTTACTTTCATTTTTATTTTGATTTGGGTTAAGTCTTGGACTTAATCCTAAGGGTTAGCTAATGATTTTGTTAATGAATTTCAGTCATAATTCCATGCAAATATGAGCATGATTGGGCAGTTTGCTGTCGCGACCATGAGTAACTGGGTCGCGACCGCGACATGAAGAATAAGAAAGAAATGACAAGCAGTAGGCCGTCACGATCGCGACACTGCCTGTCGCGATCGCGACATGGGCCAACAACCATTTACAACATTCTAAACTTGAGGTTTTTCTACCTTTTTGTTTGTTAAATTTGTTTTTATGTGTTTTATGATTGTGTAACACATTAACTTGCACACAATGAGGACATTGTGT